>APFE031109974.1:97358-116655 GCA_000404065.3 Pinus taeda | reverse complement strand
CTTCATGCTTATACAGATGCCGATTGGGCCGGAAGCGTGGATGACAGGAAGAGCACAAGTGGTGGAGCATTCTTTATGGGTTCCAGATTAGTATCCTGGTTCAGCAAGAAACAGAGTTCGATTGCCTTATCTACAGCGGAAGCGGAATATGTGGCAACTGCATCTTGTTGCACTCAACTCCTTTGGATGATGCAAACCTTGGAGGATTTCCAAATCACCTGTACACCACCTATCCCCATCTTATGTGATAATACAAGTGCAATCATCATTTCAAAAAATCTTGTCATGCATTCAAAGACCAAGCACATACCAATCAAGTATCACTTTCTTCGGGAACAAGTATTGGAACAAAAGGTCAAATTGGAGTATGTTCCTTCTAAGGAACAAGTCGCTGACATTTTCACCAAACCACTGCCTAGGGAAACTTTTGGATATCTCAGACAGAAGCTGGGAGTTGTTGATGTATCATCTTGCTATTAAATCGTATCAGTTTCAGAAGAAATGGGTGTACGCGTGTTGGATAAGGTGTATCCGCGTACATACGTCGGTTTGTACAGAGAAAGTCGCGTATATGGAGGCTTGATGGATATCCGAAGGAGCAGGCTCTGGTTGAAGATACTCTGATGTGGGTCTGACAGCGACCATCCGGCACAGGTTCAGGTGGAGCAGATAATCTTCTAATAATGCATTGTTGGCATTATTTTAGAAACTTTTGGTTCAAGTTCATAGCTGTTGTTGATTTCAGGTGGAACAAAGGCAGAGGGCGAACAGAAGGAAATCTTGGTTGCTGATCTGAATAATGATTGACTGTTGCTGCTGCTATCAGTTATTGATGACTTTTTCATGTTTTAAATATTCGTCTCTATGTCATGTATCTCTTTCTTATATGGTGTCAAGGTCATGTAACGGCGTATTTCGGTTTCCCCACTATGCCTGGGATGAAGAAGTAATGTATTTGGTCATCTTATGATGTATTCCACTTGGTTGGATGGATGATCCCCACTTGGTTGGGTGATGGATGTATGTATTAAGTCTTTTGGTGATAGGAAGGTCTTGTATTATTGCATAAGTCTTGGTTCTTCTTAAAGAACATCTTTTTACAGATCTTGCCTACAGTCAGGGGGAGCATGGTCATCACAGCAGGACAGAAATTTCAGCATGCACTCAGGGGGAGCACAACCCTTTGTCCTTGATGACAAAGGGGGAGAATGATCTGGTGTTGCCATCAAGTCCAAAGGGGGAGATTGTTGGCATTATGGCACAGGTTTGGAGCTATGGCACAGGTGTTGTCCTTGATGGCAACCTTCTTTGGTATCAGATATCAGTTCAGGCACTTAGAAAGTAGAAAAAGACATATACGCAGGTTCATCAAGACGAAGGCGCGTATACACGCGAGTTATACATTAAAAAAATGTGTATATGTTGGGGATCATTCTTTTGGTCCATGGCAGTTAGATCTTGGAACTTGAACCTATGTTTTGGACCATAGCGTCTCGTCAGATGTTTTGATACCCAGTTTTGGGTTCATGGTATTGAAATGTTATGGTTTTGGACCATGGTATTGGGGAAGGCCTAAGGCTATAAAAGATGAAGGAGATCTTGTGACAAATGATCATCTGAACTATCATTGAAGATCTGATAAAGTGCTAGAGTTGGGATATTGGGTGGTGATGCAGATCTGGATCTGAAGGAAGGAGGAACCTTAACGCAAAAGGAAGGATAAGGTCTATTCATGGGTCATAATCTTTAAGCCTAAATGATAGTATCTTTGTATGATTTTGATCTGCTAGATGTGGCGCTTGTTTGATCTATAAGTCTGAAAATCTGGGTTAATTAGTGATTGAATATCTGGAAGAGTGTGTTGTCCTTTATAGATCTGTACGCAGGTTCAGTGAAGAAAAGGCGCGTATACACGCAGTTTAGGTGAAGTGAAGGCGCGTATACGCATGTTGTTCCATACGCAGATGCGTATGCACGCAAGATACAGACTGTTGAAATAGCGTATATGCTTTAAGTTGTGATCTAGCTGTTTTTACTTATTGTTGCTGTGTTCTGGGTTCTATTGTGTGGTTTCTGGTACTGTGTCTTGGGTACAACTGGCAGAGAAGTATCTACTTGATTTCAGATCTAGTTGGTGAAAAGGAGTTTGGTTGATGAAGAATTTCTTGATGATTGTTTGATGTTCATGGATCCAGTCTGAAAATTGATGAAACATGGTCCCTGGAAGAAGAGAAGGTTGTAGCCTTTTGTAGGCCAGCACCTACGTACTAGTATCTTGGCTAGTGCAAGAGCTAAGGGGGTTGTAGCTCCCTTCCAGGAGAAGCTGGAAAATGAGAGAGAGTTGTAGCTCTCTGCAGGTTGCAGCCTGCGTACCGGTAAAAAGACTGCACCAGTATATTGTAAAAGAAGTTTCTAATTGAAAAGAAGATAGAGACGAATTGCAACAGGTGGTTTTCACCCACATTGGGTTTCCACCTTATATCTTTTGTTCTTGTGTGTGACTGTTTCTTTTCTCTGTTTTACTGTCTCTGGTTACTGCTATTTGATTCTGCATCACAGATTAAAAATCATCATCAGAAAGATTAAGTAAAGTAAAAGCTTGCTTTGTATACGCGGGTTTCCTTCTGCATAATCACGTATATACGCAGGTTAATTAATTTGAAGTAGCGTATATAACTTGTTTTGAAAAAGGAATAATTACCTTGATAATACTGATTCACCCCCCCCACTCAGCGTTATTTTCAACAGAGACTTGATCCTTGGTCACCACAAAACTATCAACAAGGGTGATGAGGAGACTATTGATTTTTCATTCTATCATTACTTCTTTCCCCTACTTGGATCACAAGATTTTGAAGGACAACCCATGGCACCCTTGGAACGTGAGGTTCTTGAAGGGAATGAGAGTTGACATCCTTGCACAAGATGGAATATAGGGAAATATATGATATGGTCAATTCATAACCACTTAAGGATTGTTATGTTATTGAACATCAAGTTAATCTAAAGTTTAATTAGTGATAACTAGAAAACTAAACTAAAATAAATGGCATGATTAATGTTAGAAAACTAACACCTAAAAGGCGTTTAATGTAAGTTAGAGCTAATTAAATAATAGATACAAGGTTAATTACAAGATATCATATTTAAAAGGGAAAATAATCTAAAGTTAATTTGATGACATAAACAAATTAAAATCTAAATAGATGGGTGCAAGCATTAAATCATTAAAGTAACTCTAAGAAACTAAAATCAAGAGTTCCTCACCTAATTGAGAAAATCCTAAAAAGATAACAAAATCTCAAGAGGAGAAATTTCAGGGAGTAACTACAACTAACTCAGAGTCTTAGTAGGTAACAAAGATTTAATTGAAACAAATAGCAAAAATTGAGTAGAAAAGGGCATAAAGGAACATCTAGGAGTAAATTTAGGAACATTTGTCTCCTGGGTAAGAGAATATTTAATAAAATAGTAGGAAATTTTCATGAGAGCCAAATTTTGAATAGGGCATGTGGTTGGATGAATAATCAAATTCATGAACTTTAATAAATAATTATTTTGCATGTGAAAAAATGTTTGACATTTAATCCTCACCTAAAAGACTATAATAGGCACACGTTCTTATGAAGGGGAGAGCTGGAGCTCCTTAGTTTTGGATGGATGTCATAATGACATTCTAACTTTCTAGTGAGATCCTATGATTTGTTGTGAATTGTGATTTTGAGCATTGTTGATAGTGTGGTGGATAGGAAATGTTGATTTGGGAATATTAGGGTTGTTACTCATATTCCTATAAACTAGTGTTATTCTCTTCTCATTCCTACAACCCCACGACAACTAGGGGAAGGAAAGAAGAGTACCTTGGCATTAGTATTGTGGACAATCGATTGGGTTGTCAACTCCAGTCAAGTACAATGGGAATTGCGTAAGATTGATCGTTGAAGCCATGTCGAGCAAGGAATGAGGCTCGTGACAACCTACATTAAGGATTTTACCCTCTCTTTGGCTGAACAATAACATGTAATTTGTTTTATAGATTATTTATTCAGTGTATAACTTGAATGTTAGCACCATGGATGTCGTAGTAAATTGTTGTTATGAATGTAATATTTGTAAACTTCCTTGGAATGATTTTCTTTTGGTGTACAATATTGTAGATTGAAATTTAAAAGCATTTGATCATTCTTCATTATATTATATGCATTATTATTTTGTAATTTTTTGTAGAATTTAATAGTGAAGGTGTGCATCAGGAACTGAAGTTGTAATTTTTGGCAATTATATTTACAGATATATTTATCTATGTTAAAAATAAAATAAAAATTGAACATAAAATGGGGATCACATTTAGGGGCCCTGTAATGACACCCTAATGCTACAACTATTATAGCTACTTCTTCACTTCATCTACTTTTATAATGATTATATATAAATCCCAATGTTTTGTGGTGATGACTCTATCAACAACTAAATCTCATGCTCAACCTTTATTTCTTGCATTGGATTTTAATGTCTTCACATGATTATTTATTCTTGATGATGTCATGGTCGGTGATACAAGATTATATAAACTTTTAAGTGTTGAGTAGAATTGTCAAATTGAAAATTGATCTAACCTTCCTAATTCAATCCTTTGTGGAACTTCGTGCTTGCTTGATACCTGAGATAAATCATTATTATGAGACTTATTGATACTAGTACCAATATTATTTGGAAGATAGGTTAATTGTTTCCCTTATAAGCAAAGTTAAGATGTTAATTGTTTAAGATATATGCTCTTATTGTTAGGATGTCGATAAGGTGTTCTTGTAACATGGGCTTCCGCAAACATCATGCCTTTAACTATTATGAAGCAATTGGGTCTCAGCATCACCTGACCATACAAGAAGGTGTGTGGATTTAACTCCAACCTATGGAAGTGGAGGGTCTCATTAAATATCTTACTGTTGGAATTTGTAAGTTTAACCCGTTAGAAATTCTTCCTATACTATATGATTTATTTCTTCCTACTTGTTCAGTTACTTAACAAGTTATTTACCATGTAAATATTGAAAATAAATACAAGTACAATATCAACACATACAAATCATCAATTAAAAGTAAACAAGCACACAAGTGACACCGTTATTTTTGGACTAATGTCCCCAAAAAAACCCAATGCAGGAAAACCAGTGCAGTTATTTAGAGAGTTTTATTATTAGGTAGTTTCATAATACAACTTGGGTGCCAAAAATGGCTCACCCAATAGAGAATTCCCTCGACACTTGTAGCTCTCAGTCGAAGACAGATATTTTGGCTAAATTACCGGATGAACAATCCCATAGCAACAATGTAGCTTCTATTTCTCTGCGTCACTCTGATAGGGACTGTGTCACCCTATCTAGCTCTCTAGCTCTCAGTCTATCCCACGAAATTCTCCTAGCGCTACCTCTAGGCCCTGCGTCAGCCTCTCTAAGCCTGCATCAGCTTCTGGAGCATCCGCGTCAGCCCCTATACCCTCTATGTCTCACACACTAGCTCTCTCTGGATCTGTGCAGCTCCTAGATGCCTCTATGTGGCCACTGGCTGCCTCTACGTAGCCTCTAGCTGGCTCTGTGTTGATCCTCCTGGTACTAACTTTGCCTCTTTGCTATGTATTCATTGCTCCTCAACTGCAGCTCAGATCACTCACTCGATTTTCTCAGCAAACCCTACCCTAGAAAATCGAAGTCTTGATCTCTCTTGGTGTGTTCTCCAACTGACCCTCAAGCCTCCTCTTATATTTTTCTTGTTGGTCCATCAACAACCGAGACTAAATCTCTAATCAATAGCTAAGGTTATATTTGGCTTGATCCATGACTTTTGGACCCTTCTAACCCAATTTATATTAATACCCATTAATATTTTATTTTTCCTAAGTTTAGACTTAGGAACTCCATTAATTATTTTAATATCTCCCAAACTGGTTAGAATATGCCCAAACCATTTTTGGGTCTTGGAGATCTCATGTGCTTTAGCCTCTCCACCAATATTCATGGCTAGAGCACATATGATCCTACCCAAATAAACACTCCCTCTTAGCGAGGACTGTGCTCTAGTAATACTCCTCATTGATTATCACCCTAATCATCCAGCATTGGTCCCTGTGCTGATGCTAAGCCTCCCCGTCAACATCCTCTGCACTATTGCATCATGTACTGTTGCCCATTACCCTGCCACTGCCACTGCTACATCTGTATGGCAAATCCCTCTGCATCTGTGTTGTTTCCCATGGCCCTGCCACTGCCACTGTTGCATCTGCACTGCATCCCCTTCTCCTCACACTACATCGTGCTACCTATAGCACTGCCACTGCTAATTGTTGTACTGAAAACCAGTTACTAAGAAGGAAGTAATTGATCCACCCAACTCTGACATCCCTGTCAGGCTGGAGACTCTCTCGATGTTGAAGCTCCCTCTATCGCTAGCAAGTTCTCCCCCTACTGACCTCTGCACTGCTGCAACAACTCCATGCATCTCGCACCATTACACACCTCTTTGTGCCATCTTGCACTCGTGCAATATTCCCGTGCTTCTTGCATTGTTGCATCCTGCTAGTCTTTGCACTGTCCTGGGACTCCTGCACTGTAACACTCTCTTTTGCTTCATCTGCATCCGTCTTTACTGATATCTGCCAATCCTGCTACTCCTGTTTGGGGCTCCTGTAGAAAGGTATAATCCAAGAGGTTGGGTACCTCAAGGATCTTGCCCCTCGTCGCCTGTAGTTCTCCTAACTACAGCTCAATTTCTCCCCACTTCTTCTGAAATGGCACATAAGGACTCATGGAGCAACTGTCATCAGTCTCAACTTCTTTCTCCACCCTTGCTAGCATTTCCTTGGTCTAAGAAGCCTCTCCCTTGCTCTTCTTCCTAGGACACTGGTTTTCATAGTGACCCAGTTCCCCACAATGGAAGTACTTGACCTTGGAGAGGTCCTTCTTCTTCCTATTTTCCTGCTTTCCCGCAAATGCAAGAGCCACATCTTCTTCTTCCTCCTTCTTGATTCTAACCCCTTTTCCGCTGCCTCCTTCCTTGGTCACCCGTCTAATCTCTTATTGACAAAGAGTCGCCCACATTTTCTCCCAATATGGAAGGCTCAACCTGCCTAGTATGCTCTGGACAAATACCTCCTAATCCTCTGAGACTGCGTTCAATGCGGTCCTCACCATCAATTCTTGATCTGATGTGGCCCCTATGGAAGTTAGCTGATCATGGATATCCTTCAATCCACCTAGGAAGACATCTATCTTCTCTCCCTTCTACATTTGGTATGACCACAGCTGATTTTCAAGTAACATATTCCTCTACAAAAAAGTGTGCTGGTATAATTTCTTCAGGGCTTCCCACATCTCATTTGTCGTTTCCTTCCTAGTAATATGCAACATCACATGATCCTTGACCCCATCAAGGATGATGCACTTTGCCCTGGCCATTTCTTCCTCGTACTTCTCATTTTCAGCTAGGTCAACTAGGATCGCTATCATTGTCAAGGCGAAGTTCTTGATGTGATACCTGTCTAGAATTGACAAGATCCTGGCCTTCCAGATTACGAAGTTGGAAGCTCTGTCCAATCTATCCTGATCTCTCAGCCCATTCACTGCCATCTTACTGCTCTTCTTCCAACTCCTCTGAGTCTCTTTACTTCCCTCTTGGAAGTCCTTAATTCGACTCCCTCTTAGTCTCGATTTCCTTTCTGGAAATCCCTCCTCCTTGGTCTTGCCCTGTTAGGTAATGTTCTGACCATAGTACCCCACCAACTTCACTCCGCAAGTTATCTGTAGCCTCCTATACCCCGACAACTTGAAGGACTGAGCCTCTAGGCTCTGCGCAATCCTGGCACCGGCAAAATCTGCACCTCGTGACCATAGCGTTGATCCTTCTTGATTGAGAAAGATGACTGGGCATTGTGTAGGTCAATTCTGCTCCTCTCTGCCTCTGCATTGATCCTCCCCCTGGCTCGAACTGATGATGTAGGCCCTCTACATCACCCCTTCCTTGCTGGTTTCTGCTAGGAACAACTTCTGTCACTCGGGACAGTGGTTTCTCCTGCTACTGCTCTGCTCGACTGATGCCTTCAATTATCCTGTGATCAGCAACCATACTCTGATACCATGTTGGAATTTCTAAGTTTAACTCATTATAATTCTTCCTATAATATCTTATTTATTTCTTCCTACTTGTTCAATTACTTAACAAGTTATTTACCATGTAAATACTGAAAATAAATACAAGTACAATATCAACACATACAAATCATCAACTGAAAGTAAACAAGCACATAAGTGACACCGTTGTTTTTGGACTAATGTCCCCTGAAAAACCCAATGCGGGAAAACCGATGCAGCTATTCAAAGTTTTTTATTATTATGCAGTTTTAGAATAAAACCTGGGAGCCGGTAATAGCTCACCCAACAGAGAATGCCCTCGACAGTAGTACCTCTCAGTTGGAGATAGATATGTTGTCTAAATTACTGGATGAACGATCCCACAGTAACAATGCATCTTCTACTTCTCTACGTCACCCTATCCATCTCTCTAGCTCTCAGTCTGTCCCACAAAATTATCCCAGCGCTGCCTCTAGGCCCTACGTCAGCCTCTATGGGCTTGCGTCAGCTTCTGGAGCCTCTGCATCATCCCCTAGACCCTCTGCGTCTCACATGCTTCCCTCTCTGGCTCTGCCAGCTCTTGGCTGCCTCTACGTAGCCTCTAGCTGGCTCTGTTTCAACCTCTCACAGCTCTGCGCTAATCCTCCTGGTACTAATTATGCCTCTCTATTATGTATTCACCACCCCTCAACTACAGCTCAGATCATTTACTCGATTTCCTTAGCAAATCCTACCCCAGAAAATTGACTTCTTGATCTCTCTCGGTGTGTTTTCCAACTGACCCTTAAGCCTCCTCTTATACTTTTCTTGTCGGTCCATCAACGGCCGAGATTAAATCTCTAATCAACTTCTATGATTATATTTGGCTTGATCCATGACTTTTGAACCCTTCTAACCCAGTTTTATATTAATACCCATTAATATTTTATTTTTCTGAAGTTCAGACTTAGGAACTCCATTAATTATTTTAATATCTCCCAAATCGGTTAGAATTTTCCCAAACCATTTCTGGGTTTTGGAGATCTCGTGTTCTTGAGCTTTTCCACCAATTTTCATGGCTATAGCACATCTGATGCTACCCCAAATCAACACTTAAGGTCTCTCTGGATAGGAACCCTCACATATCCCTTCTCATGGACATTGTTGTCATTAATATTCCTGATGTGTGGGGGATGTTGTTATGTAGGAAATGGGGAGCCACTATTGGGGGTCATGTTCAAATGGATCTATCATATGCTACCATCCCTCAATCCGATGGGACCCCTTGTATCCTTAAAAGACCAATGTTTTCCATTACAATGGGTGGTATTGATGTTGTAATAAGAGTCCAATGGTCACAATATTGATGATAGCTTTAAATTTTCAAGAACTTTTCTTGAAATTGTGTTGGGAAGGAAAGAAAGTTGAATTAAGAGGTATCGCAGGGAAAATAGGAAATATAATCAGCTCTAATGGCATGAAAAAGCTTCTAAAGAAATAAGAACAATGCATAATTTCACAATTATGCTCACTAGAGTTTCAAACATTGAAATCATCTATTTATCCATATCTCCAAAAATACTTGGACAATCATTCCAAGGCATTTGAGACTCCCAAATGCCTCCTACCTATTCATGATCATGATCATGTTATTTATTTAAACCAAGGAAGTGATACTCCAAACATCATACCTTACATATATCCATATGCCCAAAAGAGTGAAATTGAACGTATAGTTGTAGAAATGCTAGAGACCAATATAATTCAACCTAGTCAAAGTTCTTTCTTTGCTCCAGTAGTGTTGGTGCACAAGAAGGATGGATCATGGCATATATGTCTGGATTATGAGGAGATCAACAAGCTCACTATTAAAGATAAATTTTCCATTCATGTCATTGATGAATCGTTGGATGTTTTATATGGAGCAATTTACTTCACCAAGTTGGATCTTCATTCAAGATATCATCAAATTAGAATGAAGACTAAAGACATTCTGAAAAAAGCATTCAGAACTCATGAGGATCTTTATGAATTTTTGGTCATGCCTTTTGGCCTTACTAATGCACCTTCCACATTTCAAGGTTTGATGAATTCCATTTTCAAACCCATCCTTAGAAAATTAGTGTTAGTATTTTTTGATGATATACTAATCTACAAAAAGTCTTGGAAGGATCATGTTGACAGGGTGCTCAAACTATTGGAGGAGAAATAGTTATATGAAAAAACCTCCAAATGTTTATTTGGAGTACAAGAGGTGGAATATTTGGGTCATATTTATCTCATTAGGGTGTTAAGGTAGACCCTAAAAAAATTAAATCCATTAAAGAATAGAAAATCCCCACAACCATAAAGCATCTTCGAGGATTTCTTGGGTTGACAGGGTATTATCGCAAGTTTGTTAAGAAATATGGGAGAATAGCATCACCTCTAACAACATTACTAAATAAATATGCATTTTCTTGGATTCCAGAAGAAACTAAGTCATTTGAACATATTAACGAGGCAATATGCCAAGCACCAGTCTTAGCTATGCCACACTTCACAAAAACCTTTATTGTGGAATGTGATGCCTCAGGAAATGGAATTGGTGTTGTTTTAATGCAAAAAGGAAGACCCATTTCTTTCGAAAGTCATAATATCAAGGGAAAGTATTTACACAAACCTATTTATGAGAAGGAAATGTTGGAAATAATACATGCACTAAAGAAATGGAGACCTTACCTAATGGGAAGACACTTCAAGGTAAAATAGATCATGATAGTATTAAATACTTTTTGGAAAAAATATTATGTTCAGAAGAGTAGCAAAAATGGGTTACAAAGATGTTGGGTTATGACTTTGAAATCATATAAAAAAATGGAAGAAAAATGTTGTTGCAAACGCACTCTCAAGAAAGGATGAGGAGTGGAAGTATTGCTTTGTGCAATTTTTATTATCCAACCTCATTGTATAACCGAAGAAATGGATGAATGGTAAAATGATGAAGGGGTGTGGACACTCATTCAAAAGTTGCAACAAGATCCTAGTACATCTGACACATTTAGCTGGAAAAATGATTCATTGTGTTACAAAGATCGCTTATATCTTTTTAAGAATTCCAAACTCAAGCAAAAGATTATTTTGGCATTGCACACCTCCCCCTTAGGAGGGCACTCATAATTTTTAAAAACTTACCACTAGGGAAAGAAGAAATTTTTTTGGGGTGGCCTTAAATTTGATATTTAGAAGTTTGCGGCAAAATGTTTGGTTTTCCATCAAAATAAAGTTGAGACAATTAAGACCTTAGGTCTATTACAACCTTTAGCCATTCCAAGTCAGTGTTGAGAGGAGGTCTCAATGGATTTATCATAGGTTTACCCAAGTCTAAAGAAAAGAGTGTCATCATGGTGGTACTTGATAGACTTACCAAGTAGGCACACTTTTGTGCATTATCTCATCCTTTTAAATCTAGTACGGTTGCTAATGCATTTATGGAAACAATTAAAAAGCTACATGGAAACCCAAAGATTATTGTAAGTGATAGAGACCTCATTTTCACTAGAAATTTTTGGATGGAATTATTTTCTTGTCTTGGTACTCAATTAGCTCATATTTCATCTCATCATCCTCAATCTGACGGGAAAATTGATATAGTGAACAAATGTTTGGAAGGATATATATTTTTTTGTATCTAATAAACAAACACAATGAATCAAGTGGTTACCTCTAGTTGAATGGCGGTATAACGCTCGCTTCCATACTGCAGCAAAAATGACCCCATTTATGGCACTTTATGGATATCATCCACCATCCATCACATCATCTTTAAGAGAAAATTCTAAGGTTAAAGCAATGGAAGGTCACATCGAGCATTGACAATAAGTTCTCCAACTCTTAAAGGATAACCTCACTTTGGTGCAGAATCGAATGAAACAATAGGAAGATCAACATCGTGTTAGTTTTGGGTAGCATCGAAAGTTCTCTAGCCTTGAAAATTGGTGGAGAGGCTAAGGCACATGAGTTCTAAAGAAGCTAGAAACTGTTTGGTGAAATTGCACCCAGATTGTATTTTATTAAAATAATTAATAATTTTAATGGGGTTCCTAAGTCTAAACTTAGGGAAATTAAAATATTAATGGGTATTAATCAAAATATGGGTGAGAATGATCTAGAAGGCGAATCAAGTCATGTTTTAATTTTATCTATTAATTAGAGACTTAATCTCGATGGTTGAAGACTCAACAGGAAAAGTATAAAATGGAGGCTTGGGGTTCGTTTGGAAACACACATAAAGAGACTGAGGAAATTGATTTTCTGAGGTGAGAAGTTCTCAGGAGGAAATTCTATTGGGGAAATCTTGCAGCAGAGGGGTTGAAGAAATGGAAGGTCACATCGAGCATCGACAAGAAGTTCTTCAAGTCTTAAAGGATAACCTCACTTTGGCACAGAAGCAAATGAAACAATAGGAAAGTCAACAACGTGTTAGTTTTTGGTAGCATCGGAAGTGGTATAGTCTTGAAAATTGGTGGAGAGGCTGAGGCACATGAATTATAGAAAAACTTAGAAACTGTTTGGTGAAATTCCACCCAGATTGTATTGTATTAAAATAATTAATATTTTTAATGGGGTTCCTAAGTCTAAATTTAGGGAAATTAAAATATTAATGGGTATTAATCAAAATATGGGTGAGAATGATCTAGAAGGTGGACCAAGTCATGTTTTAATCTTAGCCATTCATTAAGACATAATCTCGGTAGTTGAAGACTCAAGAGGAAAAGTATAAAATTGAGGCTTGGGGTTCATTTCGAAACACGGACACACAGATTGAGGAAATTGATTTTCTGAGGTGAGAAGTTCTCAAGAGGAAAATCGATTGGGGAAATATTGCAGCAGAAGGGCAATGAGAATCTAAGAGGAATTTCCTGAGAACACTGACAGAGAGGCGATGAGAGCTTGCAGAGAGGCAGCATAGTAGCCGGGAGAGCTGATGTAGAAAAGTTGTCTGTCACGCAGAATCCAAAACTGTCGGAACAACTGAAACTGTCGCGAATTGTCGAAACTATCGGGAACTGCAGGAAAAACCGAGAGAGCTAATGCAGAGGTAGCGTAGCAGCTGGGAGAGCTGATATTGTGTCCAAAAATAAGTATGTCCGATGTATCTTGTTCTTTGCTCTATTTTCTATTTCATGAGATCAAATATTTAATTAGTGTAGGTTGCAAGAGTAGTTTGCTTCAATATTCAGAAGAATAATTTGATGAATGTAATTTAAAAATCAAGTAGGTGAAATAGATTCATATTTTCTACAGTAGGGGTTCTTTCGAGTGTAGGAATTTTCACATGGTATCAGAGCATTGATTTTGAAATAGAAAGACCAGATTTAGTGCTAAGTGGTGAGGTCGAAAGCTTCACTTGGCAGCAATTTGAATCCCCTTGAATGGATTGCACAGTCCTTGTCGAGAAGTAGATCCGAGGAAATATCTCTCTGAGTGAGGCGACAAAGAGGTTCAATTTCCAGTTCGTGAGTTTTGTAGAGGTAGAGGGAGTGATGCAAAGCCTTAGTGCAATGCTTGAAGGGCGTAGTTTCTACTAGGGCGGAAATCCACTAGAAAAGAACAAAGACACGTAGAAGGGGAATTTTATCCTCATAGAAATTTCCGCTAGAAAGTTCAAATTTCTCACTTGCTGAGCAGTTGAGCAGTGTTAAGCAGTGACCAGAGGAGTCAGTTCGACAGTTGGATGAGATGGCATCGCATGGGCTCAGAGATCAGGACAGGTTAGACGGAGCCTCCAACTATGTCATATGGAAGACCAGAATATTAGTTGTTTTGGAGGAATATGATCTTGAGGCCTACATCAAAAGTGTTGTAGATGTTCCATCTGATAACAATCAAAAGAAGAAGTGGTTGCACAGGGGAAGGCAAAGAGGCTCATTGTCGATGGAGTTCGAGCTCATGTTGTCTCACACTTGCAAGGCAAGGATACATCCCGAGAGATGTGGGAAGCCTTGTCTTCTCTGTATGAAGGCTCTTCCGAACAGTGGGAGATGTATTTAGAGAAGAAGTTGAAGCAGACTTTGATGCAGAGGGGAGAAGGGGTCACCCTATATCTTCAACGTCTTCAAAACACTAGATACTAGCTTGTTTCAGTGGGGTCCACTCCTCGGCCAACCGCAATGGTGAGGATAGCCCTGAATGGAGTCTTGAATGAATGACAAGTTTTTGTCCAAAGCATATTTGGCATAGAAAAACTACCTTCATGGGAAGAGATGTGGGTGGCTCTTCAATAGGAATAGTTAAGGAGGGACCTAGTGAAGGTCAACCTCAGTGGCAGCAGTGCGAGTGGCACAAAGACGAAGGAGGAGGAGGAGAACGTAGCTCTAGCATCAAAGGGACAACAGAAGCCAAAGCGAAAGGACATTTCGAAGGTGAAATGTTTCAATTGTGGTGAGATGGGCCACTATGCATCCCATTGTCCTTTAAAGAAAAAGGACAAGGATGAGAAACATGATCCTAAAGCTGCTTTAGTAAAGATTGATGAGAATGAGTTTGCCATGAGTGCCCATGCATCTCCAGGAGGGAGATGGAGTGATATTGAGCTATATTCGGGAGGACTACATGTGGGCAGGATCCTTGAGGAGTCCACCTCTTGGATCAATTCCTTGCTACAGGACCCCAAGATTTAGTAGTAGCGAGATGGACCTAGTGTTAGATGATGTAGTGGAGTGTTTGGAGGACACATGCAGTGGCTTGGAACTAGAAACTGATCAGTGCAGAGCAAGGTTGGCAGTAGTGCAGAGGTTAGCAGCAGCATAGAAAATTTAGAGGGTCAGCTGTAGTTAGATTCCAACATTGATTGTGTTATGTTGAACACAGTTAAGTTCAACTAATTTTGGATGTTTTCAGTTGCTTCTCTCAATAATTGAGTTGCAGTACAGATGCAGTGTTAGTAGTGGCAGTGCTAGCAGCATAGTAGGTGCAACATTTGAGAGGGAGTTGTAGTAAGGATGTAGCAGTGGCAATGGCAGTTTCATGGGCATCAGTACAGTAACAGAAGCAGCATAGTGTTGGTGGCAGCAACAATGCAAAAAGGAGATGCTTCAAAAATAGAGCACCATGCAGGTGGACATTGTTTCTACGGCACTTTCCTCACTAAGAGGGAGTGTTATTTTTTGGTAGAATTAGAAGTTATATAGCCTTGAAAATTGGTGGAGAGGCTAAGGAACATGAGTTCTAAAGAACCCATAAACCGTTTGGTGGAAATCCACCCAGATTGTATTTTATTAAAATAATTAATATTTTTAATGGGGTTCCTAAGTCTAAACTTAAAGAAATTAAAATATTAATGGGTATTAATCAAAATATGGGTGAGAATGATCTAGAAGGCAGATCAAGTCATGTTTTAATCTTAGCCGTTGATTAGAGACTTAATCTCGGTCGTTGAATACTCAACAGGAAAATTATAAAATGGAGGCTTGGGGTTCATGTGAAAACACACACACAGAGATTGAGGTAATCGATTTTCTGAGGTGAGAAGCTCTCAAGAGGAAAATCGATTGAGGAAATCTTACAACAGAGGGGCAGTGAGAATCCAAGAGAAGGAATTGCCGGAGAATATTGACAAAGAGGTGAAGAGATCTTGTAGAGAGGCAACGCAATAGCAGGGAGAGTTGATGCAGAAAAGTTGTCTGTCACGAAGAATCCAGAACCATCGGAACAACCGAAACTGTCTAGAACTTCCGGAACTACAGGGAGAGTTGACGCAGAGGCAACGCAGTGTTGACACCTAATCTTCATGATTGGGTGAATTTATGTAAATAAGTAAATCAGGAATGTGAACAGTCATCGGGAGATGAACTGAACAGTCACTCCCTATTGTATATAATAAAGAATTACCTAATGGAATAATAGATGAATCAGTTTTACTGTCTATTGGAGTTACTGCCTGGCCTGACATGGTATCAGAGCCAGCTCCTTGTTTTAGCTATTATGCTCTTGTAACTCCTCTGTCTGCCATATTCCCTCTGTCCACGCATCTGCCTTTGCCATAACCCATCTGTCCAAAACGTTCTCTGGCGCACCAGCGCTGCCTCAGTCCTTACATAACGCGCCTCTACCATAGTATTTGTTCATTGTTTCTTGAGCATTTGACAAAGATTATTCTCCTTCTTCACGGAGAATTCCTCTGGCTCAGTCACCTCAATCCTACCCCATCAATCAACGGCATTTATCTAAAACTCAGTGATTTTATTCCGCAGGCTCTTTTCTTTTTTCTATGGCTCGCTTGTAAATTACAAAGTTTTTACCAGTTCGAGGACTGACATCAGAGCAGACTCGATTTCTAACTCGGACTTTTGCCATTGCTTGAGGTCTAGCAGGTGCCCGCGTCTTATTTTATCCGACTCTTTTTATAATGTTGTTTGGAACAAGTTTGAATCGGAATTTCGATGGTGGGATGAGGTTGATCAGTTTGTTTTGTTAACGCTGTCCCATTATTGTTTAAAACGTTGTCCCATTATTTTTTAAAACGTTGTCCCATATTTTTTGTTAAAAAAACGCGTTGTCAAGCACTTTGAGGAATGCTGCCATATAAATGAAGAGATTCTATGCATAGAATGAGGAAATACGAAAAATATGATAGGCATTCTAGAAAAGAATTAAAAAAGGTTCACAACTCGTGAACCCAGGAAGGCAGAAGCTCAAATACAATTAGAAGATAAACTAAACACCACTGAAAAGATTAGTTGACCCATTGATTTTGGCTCGATCTTACTTGTTGCAAACCTGTGATTGTATTTTTCGCACAATTTAGTGATGTGATGACACTCTTATTTCTTCTCTGTATATCTATCCAGTGATGTCGTGACACTCTTATACCTGTTTAGTGATACAGTGATACTCTTCTATTCATATCTGTCTACATTGATGCAGTGGCGCTCTTTTTCTTCTATTCATAACTACTCAACTAGTGATGTGGTAACGTTGCAATCTTGAAAAGCAATTTGGTGGATTTGTATGGGATGACCAAATACGTTCATTTTAGACATCGAATAAATACTAGTAGATCTCTGAGATGGCTCAGATTACATGAGATGTCTCCCATCAGAGCTTGAAATTGTGATGACATTGCTGCTCCAACTTTGTAGAGCTCGTGGTTGATGTCGTTGTTGCTCCAACTTTGTAGAGCTCGCAGTGAATGATTGATTATTGACTGTGATATGAATTAAACAACCAAAATCGCTTCCCACAGAAATTTTTGAGTACATTTTTATTGTATATTGGCAGAAGTATTCTTTTATATCAGCAAAAGTTTTTTTTTTACAGAATGCATTTAATCATATCCGTGGTAGGAATAGTTCTCACTGGCGAGGAGAACTATCCTGAATGGTCCCGGATGATAAAACACACCCTCATCTTCAATGAGTTGTTGAAAGGATTGTGTCGAAGAAGGAGACAATGACCCAATACAACCTACCTCAGACAAAGAGCTCGTCATTTGGGAAAACAAGAATAGCAAAGCCTATGCATTAATCACAGCATCTGTAAATGAAGAGGTGAGTCGCCATATTTCGTCATATGCAATTGCCTTTGAAGCCTTACAAAAGCTGAAAGAACTCTATGACTCACATTCTGCACTTGAAGTTGTTCAACTCATGATTAAACTCTTCACTCTTGAACTGCAAAATAATGATCCTCTTGCTCTTGCATCTGGAGTAAAGTCTATAATGCATGATATCAAATCCACTAAGGTTAAGCTGGATATCCCTCTTATTTCTTTTCTCAAGGCACTTTATCCTACTTACTCTAATTATCTTGAGTCTTTACAAGAAAATGGAAATCTCTTGTCAAAAAGCGTGCTGAAAGAGAGAAAGCTTTTGGAAAGAAGACAACCCCTGAATCTTCTAAAGAGACTGTGTGCCTTACTCATAAAGAAAAGCATCCTACTCAAGATTCTACAAGAGGAAGAGGTGGACGAAGACGAAGAGGAAGATATTTCAGAGGCAGGGGGGGAGACATTCTAAAGGAGAAAAGGCAAATTTACACTGTATTCGTTGTAAAAGAAATGGATCACATGATGCCTCTACATGCAAGCTACCGTGGGACAAAATTGAGTAGAAAAGAAACCAACAGAAAGGTAAAACTAATGATACAGACAAAGGTAAATCACCTGAATCTGCTCACTATGTTGAGGCACAACGTAACATTGGAGTAAATGAAGACTTGTTTAATGCTTCACTTGCTTCATGGAAAAATGATGATTCAGCAGCAACCTGCCACATGACTCATAGAAAAGATTTTTTTGAAGATTTCACTGACAATGTTGATGGAGCAGTATACTTTGCAGATCAATCAAAAATCAAGCCATCAGGGCTTGGCACAATCAGGCTTAAACTGCCTGGTCTTCCACACTTTCTTCTGCATCATGTTCTATATCTCCCACAACTCAAGAGAAACTTGTTGTCCTTGGTCCATATCCGCCAGAAAGGTAACTCCATTCATATGTTTGATGGAAAGCTTGAGGTAAGAAAAGCATCTAACCACTCACTTGTCATGAGGGGAATAGAAGAAGAAAGGCTTCTCACACTGCAAGGAACATCTGCTCATGCACAACATTTCTCATACAATTCTCATCATGAAGAAGGTGCACTTCCATCAAGTTTATTATGGCATGCTAGATTTGGACATTTGAACTATGACAGTCTCCGCTTATTAAAGAAAAATGGTGTTGCTGGTTTGCCTACAATTCCTAGAAAACTTAAGCAATGTGATGCATGCATTCTAGGAAAGCATAACAAACAGTCCTTTCATGACTCACATTCAAGAGCACATAGGAAACTTGAACTTCTTCATTCAGATTTATGTGGTCCAATGCCTATTCCTTCTGCAAATGGAAATAAATATATCATGACATTTATTGATGACTACACCAAAATGTGTTGGGTTTATTTGTTGAAGAACAAATCTGATGTTTTCCTAACATTCAAGAATTTTCATAAATGGATTGAAAATGACGCACAATCTCATACTGGGTCTATTCGCATTGATAATGGAAAAGAATATACATCAAATGAATTTGAACACTATCTTCACCAACATGGAATTAAACATCAGAGAACTGTGCCTTATAATCCCCAACAGAATGGTGTAGCTGAAAGAATGAATAGAACAATCTTGAATATGGTATGATCCATGCTTTTTTTCAAAAATGTAAAGATAAT
>APFE031109974.1:62439-93235 GCA_000404065.3 Pinus taeda | reverse complement strand
GAGCTAGCTAAGGTCAAGCCCAAGCAAGAGGAGGAATGCAATCTCAAGAGATGAAGCAGTGGATTGTTAATGTATTTGAAGTATCTTGTTGCAAGCCTTAGAAAACATGAGAGGTCTTTAAAAACAATACAAGTCTAGGTATATGCAACAGCTGGGCTAAATAGCTCATGAAGGCCATTAATCAAATCTGAAGATGCTAAAGTCCTCCTTCAGCAGCTAAACCACGTGTCATGATAAGAAGTCAATGAAGAGTTTTGTTTTAAGAATTTGTTGATCTAAGTCCAATTTTCTCATTGGATAAAGCAGTCAACAGCATGTTTGAAGATCTGATCCCTTTGGCACCTCTGCATTAGAATTCTGAAGCTAGCAGTCTTTCCATCCAGTCACCTGTGCTCACATAAATTCAAGTCTTATAAACAAAGATGTCCAACAAGCAAATTTGTTGAGGATCAAATAAGTGACTCTAGGGATACATATATTTATTTGGATTTGATCAATGAATTAAAGAGAGTCCTATGGAGCAATGAAGAACCGAGTTGTTGGCCTAGTTCTCTGAACCATTAAGAAGGAGCCAAGTGTTCCTATTGTTTTGAGCACAAGAAACAATAAAGGTCTGCTATGCAATGGAGCTATCTATCTTTCACATTCTGGGCATAAGTATGCTTTTGGATAAGTCTTTTGAAAATAACTTTATTCTCCTAAGAGGCCAAGAAAAGTGCAAGAACACAAGAATATGCCAAAGGTCATTTCATGAAGCCAACCTTGGAGAAAAGATTACTCTGTTCTCGATCTTGTGGTATGGAGGCAGAAATGTTATGGCTCGGTGAACTCTGTCTTATATTCTCTCTCACTCTTCAATTCAGACAGTGAATCTGACCTATTCATGCCTCTTTTTTCTCTAAGTTATTGAAGAGAAAATGTTTTGTTAATGTCGATTGTTTTATCTAAGAAGATGCCTACTTATTCCTTGTGCTTGTAATAAGGCCAAGAAGCCTATGTCACATAAATCACTACTATATACTATCATGCTCTGTGAATTTGGC
Source organism: Pinus taeda (assembly GCA_000404065.3). NCBI lineage: Eukaryota > Viridiplantae > Streptophyta > Pinopsida > Pinales > Pinaceae > Pinus > Pinus taeda. Next base: position 92,192 of record APFE031109974.1, on the reverse strand, counting down.
CGACCAGTATAGGTCATTGGGGCTGTGATTTCTTGATCTCCGGGCTATAAAAGAAGAAAGGTGGTGGACTTCTCATTCCACATATTTGTAAGGAAGCGGAGAATCTTTTAAAGGACAGTTCTAAGGCCCTTCATAATTTAAGGAAGTCGAGATTTTTTATGCATATATTTGCAAGCCTTGAAAAGACAATTAGTGGGCATCCTATGTCATCTATATTAGTAAAATCAAGGAACCCTATTTTGTGTATTGAAGAAGAGGCCAAGTCCTTATCACTGTTACAAGCGCATATATATATATATATATATATATATAGATATAGATATATACAAGTGTTAAAATCCTGTTCCATTCAAGCCAACTTGCAAATCAATAAGGAATATATATTCATGTCTTTGAAACCTTCAAAAGAGGTGCCCTATAGCCAATAAAAATAGAGGATGCAGTTATGAGAAGGGATGGTCCCTTTAGACATCAATCTGAAAATGATTTTTGAAGAATAGTAAAAGCCCTCCATAATGTCATTATCTAGCAGTTGATGTGATTTTGTTGAGAAGGTTTAGTGGCAGCCCTCCATGTGATCCTATTTTTGTCTAGCAGTTGAAGAAAAGGAAGTTCATCCAAGAAAAGTATGCAGCTCCTTTGTGTTGGCACCATTGGATAAGGGTGACAGTACCCTTGGAAGTCTAGAAGATAGAAGAAGTGCAAGGCACTTTGGAGCAGACCCCTGTAGTAGCCTGTATGAACATAAAATCAGAGGTATGGTATCTCTCATGGTGCCTCATGAAGAACACATTGGAAGAAGGATGTGCATGGCTGATCCTATGTCTTGGCGAGCACGATGAGCATAGGGAGCTGTGAGGACCCTGATTTTGGCATCTTGATTAGGTCATTGGGCACTTTGATGCGTTGAGCCAGGATCTTATGAAAGATGGTCTTATGAATATGAATGCCTGGATGCGAAGGACCCTCCTCATCATGGATTGGGTAATTTAATGCATATTACCCATTTAATGCAGTAATTTAATTTTTTTAGGTACTTTTGATATGCTATTTGCGGAGGTAATATTTCAATGTTCTTACAATAGGAAAGTCCTCCTTCAGCAGCTAAACCATGTGTCATGATAAGAAGTCAATGAAGAGTTTTGTTTTAAGAATTTGTTGATCTGAGTCCAATATTCTCATTGGATAAAGCAGTGAACAGTATGTTTGAAGATCTGATCCCTTTGGCACCTTTGCATTAGAATTCTGAAGCTAGCAGTCCTTCCATCCAGTCATTTTGAAGCTAGAAAATCCAGAAATTCAAATTGTAGATCTGTTTTGTATATTAATATGAATATGAAAATCTTGGAGCCCTAAATCAAACCCAGATACATGAACCATACACTGAATGTGGCAAATATCTTAAAAACAGACGAGGGCATCATATATATTCCCATAATTGAAAATTAAAATACATTACAGAGAGAAATGTTTATTTGTTTTAAGTTAAGGGACCTTAGGCCCATGAAACGTAGAACTGCATCTACAAGTAGCCTGCTCACTGCCTCTTAAGTGTCTTCTCCAAGACAGTAGAGATATACATTTCTTTGAGCTCAGGCCCTCTATCCAACTTAGGGGCAACAGACCATTTCAGCTTCTTATACCCTAGCTGCTCAATCATGGGCACATAGATCTTCAGCTGATCCTTTGTACAGAAAAAATGATCTAGCCAGAACAGGCCTCCAGGCCTCAGAATCCTGTAGATATCATAGAGTACAAATTCCAGCAGCTGTGTGGGAATCCAATTGTTCAAGACATGCATAGAATGAACAATGTCGAAAGTATTTTCAAAGAATGGCAGCATCTATGTTATAGTGATATACATGGGAATAACGCCTCTGGAGGCAATGAAACTGTTGAAGGGCCCATTCAAGTTCATGGAAGTCGTAATAATTGTTACATTCCTCTCCCGCATTCTCACGGCGAAAGTTCTTGTTCCTCCTCAGATGTCCAACCCAATTCGAATTGTCTTCTTCTTCAGATTCAATACCTCGTCGACAGAGTAATCCATGGAGCCACCGCCATTTACCCACCTGGTTTTCTCCCGGCCTTGAAGATCGAAGCAGTCTTTGTAGTCATCGAAGCCCTTCTGGTATTTTATCTAAATGAGGCATGAGTAATTCTTGCAAGAATATGCAGTCCAGACGACACTGGAATCAGGGGGGTTTTCCACATGCTCTCAGGAAGTTGCAACTTCTTTGTAGCAATGCCACGATAAGTTGTATTGTGGCAAAGCTTCTTCACTTAGTGCTGAAGCAGTTGGTGACTCCAGCTTTTGTAGCATGATATTTGATAGCTCTTGTCATCACTATCTGGGTTATCAACATTAACCTATGTATATCTAATCAGCGTGAAGTACTACAATACTGAGAGGGGAGGGTTGAGATCTCACCCATTATATGCGTCCAGATCGAAACACCTTATTTCTGCAACACGAAAAAGGGCATCTCTCCAGGTCTGAATGCTGGTGGAGTCGTATCGCAGTTTCCCTTCACCCGTTTGCACGATTTCTATCCCGATTTCAGTTTCAGAAGGGTTTTGGGGGCATGAGGATACAGGGGATGCCATTGTCAATGTCGATTTGACTATACAAACAGAAATTGGAGCCCGTAAATTGAAACAACCATAAACTCCACGAAACCGTAAACGGAAACAAATAAGTGACTCTAGGATACATATATTTATTTGGATTTGATCATTGAATTAAAGAGAGTCCTATGGAGCAATGAAGAACCGAGTCGCTGGCCTAGTTCTCTGAACCATTAAGAAGGAGGCAAGTGTTCCTATTGTTTTGAGCACAAGAAACAATAAAGGTCTACTATACAATGGAGCTATCTCTCTTTTACATTCTGGGCATAATTATGCTTTTGGATAAGTCTTTTGAAAAGAACTTTCTTCTCCTAAGAGGCCAAGAAAAGTGCAAGAACACAAGAATATGCCAAAGGTCATTTCATGAAGCCAACCTTGGAGAAAGGATTACTCTGTTCTCGGTCTTGTGGTATGGAGGCAGAAATGTTATGGCTCGATGAACTCTGTCTTATATCCTCTCTCGCTCTTCAATTAAGATAGTGAATCCGACCTATTCATGCCTCTTTGTTCTCTAAGTTATTGAAGAGAAAAAGTTTTGTTAATGTCGATTGTTTTATCTAAGAAGATGCCTACTTATTCCTTGTGCTTGTAATAAGGCCAAGAAGCCTATGTCACATAAAGCACTACTATATACTATCATGCTCTGTGAATTTGGCCGACCAGTATAGGTCATTGGGGCTGTGATTTCTTGATCTCATGGCTATAAAAGAAGAATGGCGGTGGACTTCTCATTCCACATATTTGTAAGGAAGCAAAGAATATTTTAAAGGATAGTTCTAAGGCCCTTCATGATTTAAGGAAGTCGAGATTTTGTATGCATATATTTGCAAGCCTTGAAAAGACAATCAGTGGGCATCCTATGTCATTTATATTAGTAAAATCAAGGAACCCTATTTTGTGTATTGAAGAAGAGGCCAAGTCCTTATCACTGTTACAAGCACATATATATATATAATATATATAATATAATATATAATAATATATATACAGGTGTTAAAAACCTGTTCCATTCAAGCCAACTTGCAAATCAATAAGGAATATATATTCATGCCTTTGAAACCTTCATAAGAGGTGCCCTGAAGCCAATAAAAATAGAGGATGTAGTTCTGAGAAGGGATGGTCCCTTTAGACATCAATCTGAAAATGATTTTTGAAGAATAGTAAAAGCCCTCCACAATGTCATTATCTAGCAGTTGATGTGATTTTGTTGAGAAGGTTTAGTGATAGCCCTCCATGTGATCCTATTTTTGTCTAGCAGCTGAAGCAAAGGAAGTTCATCCAAGAAAAGTATGCATCTCCTTTTTGTTGGCACCATTGGATAAGGGTGACAGTACCCTTGGAAGTCTGGAAGATAGAAGAAGTGTGAGGCACTTTGGAGCAGACCCCTGTAGCAGTGTGTATGAACATAAAATCAGAGGTATGGTATCTCTCAAGGTGCCTCATGAAGAACACATTGGAAGAAGGATGTGCATGGCTGATCCTATGTCTTGGCGAGCACGACGAGTAGAGGGAATTGTGAGGACCCTGATTTTGGCATCTTGATTAGGTCATTGGGCACTTTGATGCGTTGAGCCAGGATCTTATGAAAAATGGTCTTATGAATATGGATGCCTGGATGCGAAGGACCCCTCCTCATCATGGATTGGGTAATTTAATGCATATTACCCATTTAATGCAGTAATTTAATTTTTTTAGGTACTTTTGATATGCTAATTGCGGAGGTAATATTTCAATGTTCTTACAATAGGAAAGTCCTCCTTTAGCGGCTAAACCACGTGTCAAGATAAGAAGTCAATGACGAGTTTTGTTTTAAGAATTTGTTGATCTGAGTCCAATCTTCTCATTGGATAAAGCAATCAACAGTGTGTTTGAAGATCTGATCCCTTTGGCACCTCTGCATCAGAATTCTGAAGCTAGTAGTCCTTCCATCCAGTCACTTGTGCTCACATAAATTCAAGTCTTGTAAACAAAGATGTCCAACAACCAAATTTGTTGAGGATCAAATAAGTGACTCTAGGGATACATATATTTATTTGGATTTGATCAATGAATTAAAGAGAGTCCTATGGAGCAATGAAGAATCGAGTTGTTGGCCTAGTTCTCTGAACCATTAAGAAGGAGCCAAGTGTTCCTATTGTTCTGAGCACAAGAAACAATAAAGGTCTGCTATGCAATGGAGCTATCTCTCTTTTACATTCTGTGCATAAGTATGCTTTTGGATAAATCTTTTGAAAATAACTTTATTCTCCTAAGAGGCCAAGAAAAGTGCAAGAACACAAGAATATGCCAAAGGTCATTTCATGAAGCCAACCTTGGAGAAAGGATTACTCTGTTCTCGATCTTGTGGTATGGAGGCAGAAATGTTATGGCTCGGTGAACTCTGTCTTATATTCTCTCTCGCTCTTCAATTCAGACAGTGAATCCGACCTATTCATGCCTCTTTATTCTCTGAGTTATTGAAGAGAAAAAGTTTTGTTAATGTCGATTGTTTTATCTAAGAAGATGCCTACTTATTCCTTGTGCTTGTAATAAGGCCAAGAAGCCTATGTCACATAAAGCACTACTATATACTATCATGCTCTGTGAATTTGGCCGACCAGTATAGGTCATTGGGGTTGTGATTTCTTGATCTCCGGGCTATAAAAGAAGAAAGGTGGTGGACTTCTCATTCCACATATTTGTAAGGAAGCGGATAATCTTTTAAAGGACGGTTCTAAGGCCCTTCATGATTTAAGGAAGTCGAGATTTTGTATGCATATATTTGCAAGCCTTGAAAAGACAATCAGTGGGCATCCTATGTCATCTATATTAGTAAAATCAAGGAACCCTATTCTGTGTATTGAAGAAGAGGCCAAGTCCTTATCACTGTTACACAAAGCAATATAAATATATAATATATAATAATATATATATATAATATATATATATAACACACACATATATATATGTGTGTGTGTAATATATATACTAATATATATATATATCACAGTGTTGAAAGCCTGTTCCGTTCAAGCAAATGCAAATCAATAAGGAATATATATTCATGTCTTTGAAACCTTCATAAGAGGTGCCCTGAAGCCAATAAAAATAGAGGATGCAGTTATGAGAATGGATGGTCCCTTTAGACATCAATCTAAAAATGATTTTTGAAGAATAGTAAAAGCCCTCCATAATGTCATTATCTAGCAATTGATGTGATTTTGTTGAGAAGGTTTAGTGGCAGCCCTCCATGTGATCCTATTTTTGTCTAGCAGCTGAAGCAAAGGAAGTTCATCCAAGAAAAGTATGCAGCTCCTTTGTGTTGGCACCATTGGATAAGGGTGACAGTACCCTTGGAAGTCTGGAAGATAGAAGTGCGAGGCGCTTTGGAGCAGACCCTTGTAGCAGCTTGTATGAACATAAAATCAGAGGTATGGTATCTCTCAAGGTGCCTCATGAAGAACACATTGGAAGAAGGATGTGCATGGCTGATCCTATGTCTTGGTGAGCACAATGAGCAGAGGGAACTGTGAGGACACTGATTTTGGCATCTTGATTAGGTCATTGGGCACTTTGATGCGTTGAAACAGGATCTTATGAAAGACGGTCTTATGAATATGGATGCCTGGATGCGAAGGACCCCTCCTCATCATGGATTGGGTAATTTAATGCATATTACCCATTTAATGCAGTAATTTAATTTTTTTTAGGTACTTTTGATATGCTATTTGTGGAGGTAATATTTCAATGTTCTTACAATAGGAAAGTCCTCCTTCAGCAGCTAAACCACGTGTCATGATAAGAAGTCAATGAAGATTTTTGTTTTAAGAATTTGTTGATCTGAGTCCAATCTTCTCATTGGATAAAGGATTCAACAGTATGTTTGAAGATCTGATCCCTTTGGCACCTCTGCATCAGAATTTTGAAGCTAGCAGTCCTTCCATCCAGTCACCTGTGCTCACATAAATTCAAGTCTGGTAAACAAAGATGTCCAACAAGCAAATTTGTTGAGGATCAAATAAGTGACTCTAGGGATACATATATTTATTTGGATTTGATCAATGAATTAAAGAGAGTCCTATGGAGCAATGAAGAACCGAGTTGTTGGTCTAGTTCTCTGAACCATTAAGAAGGAGCCAAGTGTTCCTATTGTTCTTAGCACAAGAAACAATAAAGGTCTGCTATGCAATGGAGCTATCTCTCTTTTACATTCTGGGCATAAGTATGCTTTTGGATAAGTCTTTTGAAAAGAACTTTATTCTCCTAAGAGGCCAAGAAAAGTGCAAGAACACAAGAATATGCCAAAGGTCATTTCATGAAGCCAACCTTGGAGAAAGGATTACTCTGTTCTCGATCTTGTGGTATGGAGGTAGAAATGTTATGGCTCGGTGAACTCTGTCTTATATTCTCTCTCGCTCTTCAATTCAGACAATGAATCCGACCTATTCATGCCTCTTTGTTCTCTGAGTTATTGAAGAGAAAAAGTTTTGTTAATGTCGATTGTTTTATCTAAGAAGAAGCCTACTTATTCCTTGTGCTTGTAATAAGGCCAAGAAGCCTATGTCACATAAAGCATTGCTATATACTATCATGCTCTGTGAATTTGGCCGACCAGTATAGGTCATTGGGGCTGTGATTTCTTGATCTCCGGGCTATAAAAGAAGAAAGGTGGTGGACTTCTCATTCCACATATTTGTAAGGAAGCGGAGAATCTTTTAAAGGACAGTTCTAAGGCCCTTCATAATTTAAGGAAATCGAGATTTTGTATGCATATATTTCCAAGCCTTGAAAAGACAATCAGTGGGCATCCTATGTCATCTATATTAGTAAAATCAAGGAACCCTATTTTGTGTATTGAAGAAGAGGCCAAGTCCTTATCACTGTTACAAAGGGTTTGGACACAGTACACAAATTCTACATTTCATAGCCATAAAAATAACGTGATTTTACTGTATACCGTATCTGCTTGTTATCCATTCGTAATTCAATCTCGATGAATTCCAGATAATTTGCAGTTTCGCCATTGCAGTCAAAACCTACTAAACATGTTCATTGAATTTCAACCCTTGACCATTACAGACGAACCATCCACATTTTTTCAAAAATCAATGAAAACCATGTTACGGTAGAAAATCCAGAAATTCAAATTGCAAATCTGTTTTATATATTAATATGAATATGAAAATCTTGGAGCCCTAAATCAAACCCGGATACATGAACCATACACTGAAAGTGGAAAATATCTTAAAAATAGGCAAGGGCATCATATATATTCCCATAATTGAAAATTAAAATACATTACAGAGAGAAATGTTTATTTGTTTTAAGTTAAGGGACCTTAAGCCCATGAAACTTAAAACTGCATCTACAAGTAGCCTGCTCACTGCCTCTTAAGTGGCTTCTCCAAGACAGCAGAGATATACATTTCTTTGAGCTCAGGCCCTCTATCCAACTTAGAGGCAACAGACCATTTTAGCTTCTTATACCCTAGCTGCTCAATCATGGGCACATAGATCTTCAGCTGATCCTTTGTGCAGAAAAAATGATCTAGCCAGAACAGGCCTCCAGGCCTCAGAATCCTGTAGATATCATAGAGTACAAATTCCAGCAGCTGTGTGGGAATCCAATTGCTCAAGACATGCATAGAATGAACAATGTCCAAAGTATTTTCAAAGAATGGCAGCCTCTGTGTTATAGTGATATACATGGGAATAACCCCTCTGGAGGCAATGAAACTGTTGAAGGGACCGTTCAAGTTCATGGAAGTCGGAATAATTGTTACATTCTGCTCCCTCATTCTCATGGTGAAAGTTCATGTTCCTCCTCCGATGTCCAACCCAATTCGAGTTGTCTTCTTCTTCAGATTCAAGATCTTGTCGACAGAGTAATCCATGGACCCACGGCCATTTACCCACCTGGTTTTCTCCCGGCCTTGAAGATCGAAGTAGTCTTTGCAGCCATTGAAGCCCTTTTGGTATTTTCTCTGAATGAGGCACGAGTAATTCTTGCAAGAATATGCAATCCAGACGAAATTGGAATCAGGGGGGTTTTCCACATGCTCGGCACACAAATATCAAGTGGAAAGTGAAACGTTTTTCTAAGGTTTTTTAATGTTTTAAAACATTTTTTATTAAATTAGACAGCTGATTTTTGTTCAATCGTCTAACAAAAGATCTAACTGCTACGATTAGGACAGAAAGGCATTTGGGGAAGTTCATTTTAGAGGGAAACGCCTTACGGCATAATAAGGTCATTATGTATATCCCAATTCAGTCTCACAAAAGGTGGCTCACAAGATTAATAGATAATTTATTTATATTAATGGTCAAAATTGCTTATGTGGTATATGGTCCATAGGATTGATGGATGCTAACAAATTGTTTATTACTATTTGTATAATTTATAATATATATAATTTATAGTAGTGATTTCAATTCTAATTTTTATAATTAGATGAAAATTATATTTTAGCTAACAAGGGAATTATTGTAAAAAAATAAGTGAGTTTGTTTATTAATAAGTTAATTAGGCTTTACAGTTTTCAAGATTTCATAATTTGCAATGGTCTAATGAAATGGCCAAAATTCAGCTGAATGACTTTCATTCATGGGATGGGTAGTAGTGTCATGGATTATGTGATATCTGATAATCCATATACAACCAAATAATTAGTTTTGACCTTTTAAACAACCATGAAACTGACTATGATCATAGACCTTTAACGCTAACTCTAAACTTTGTCATGCACAAAAGTCACATTGAAGAGTCTTCCATTAACCAAAGACACTTGTTTTTTGACAAAAATAAAGCTAATCTTATTTTTGAAGGATTTAAATAGTGAATTAAATATCCTTATCTTATGATAACAATATTCAAGACCTCTATCATTACTTTATGACAACATTCTTTACCTCCATAAACAAATTATCTATCGAGCTGTTATGTAAAAATAATTACAGAACGACCAATGCTTGGTACAATAACAAGTGTAAAACTACTCTAAAAGTCGTTAGGGTGTTTCTAATCAGCCCTTAAAATCCAATAAGATAAAGAAATACCAATTTCTAATTAAAAGGAAAAAAGGTATTATATAAATGGAAAGCAAGAGAAGAGTTTGCTACTATCTATGTTAGATCCTAACAAATTATGGAGGCAAATTCCAACTCATAAAATTAAAGAAAATAATATGATTTCCCCAAGGGACTAGAATTCCTAAAAAACTTTATAGATCTCTTAATGTCATGGATAACATTCTTTTTTTTCTATATAAAACATACAAATTGGGGTTAAGTGACTCACAAAAGTGGAAGCTAAGTACATCGAAGGCTACCAAGTTGAAATCTTAAAAATTGCAGGATTTATCTTCATCTTTCAAATACACAAGCTTTTCAATTTAGTAGTTAGGTAGGGCTTCTCTAGACCTAGGGTTCAAATCCCTATGATACCTAATTTTAAAAGTGGGGATAAAACCAATCCCTCTAATTATAGGACCATTATGATTAGCCACATTTTAGCCAAGCTATATAAAAATATTTGGAAAAAAGAATATTATAATATGGCTAGAAAGTCGTAGAAAAAAGTCAAAGGCTAGGCCAGATTTATAAGCTATCATTCAATGGGGGATCACCTTGTTATGCTTAGGATCATCACGGAGTGTTGCAATAATAAAACCAATCCCTTTCATTGTTTCGTTGATCTTAGAAAAGCTTTTAACATGGTGCCCAAGACTAACCTTCAGTATAGGTCAAAAGAACTTAAAGTTTCCTTTGAGTTGAGAGTTGTTGCAGTAAGATTGTATGAGAATGTTATTACAAAGTTTAGGAAGGCTAAGGGTTGGTTGGAAGAAATTAATTTTAAGATAAGAGTCAGGCAAGGTTGCCCTTTGTCCCCTGCCCCTTTTGGCATATGTATTGACAAGGTAGAAGATTGTTTGGAAAAAGTAGAGTGTATCAGTTTGGTTGTCATTGGTATAGTCACCATCCTTCTTCTTTATGTTAATGTCATTGTTCTTATGGCAAGGAAATTTTATGGTCTCAGAGAGCAATTAAGAATCCTCAAAGATGTCTACTCTAGTACAATGTTTTTGTATATGACAATAGCTTGGAGTAAGTGGCTGCATACAAATATCTCAGAATTGATATCCATCACAAGCTCAACTAGAATTGTAGCATCTATAAAAGAATAAATGTAGGGCGGAAAACTTATTAACAATTGAAATCAACATATCTTTGACTATGGGACAATTAAAAACCCCTTGAGATGCTTGTCACTCCTTTTATCTTATATAAATTTGAAGTCTGGAGATGCAATATCTCTGGAGAATCTTGGAGAAGGAGCAAATCCAAAAAAAATTTATAACTTAGAATCTCAAAATTAAAATCAACACTCATATCAAGTTTATTTTGCAACATTCATCATAAGACTCTTTATCTTCTTCTCCATTTATCATAAAATCACTACGTTGTTGAATTACTAAAGTAAAATTGATGAGTTCCCACAAATTATCGAGGAAGGATCTAGTCAAGAAATTGATGAATACTTTTATGATGCGAGTCATTGTTGCTTTCTGGTTGGAGGATTAAGTATGTGCATTGAAGTCCTGTTTCTTTAAAGTGTAAGTTTGATAATGAAGAAAATGACTAGACTTGATAATGCATTAGAGTTGTTAAATACTTTGATACATTCCAGTATTGATGGGATGGAAAAAATCAATAAGGACACTCTTTCGGACATTACAATTTGTCTACAAAATGCACAATAAAACATGGAAATTTTGCAGTTGGAGTCCCAACTTCAGCGAGATGAGCTACAACAAAAGAGTCACCATTCTGAACCTGTTTTTGTTCAGAACATTGAGACAAACTCTCATCAATAGCAAATCAATATTGTTGATCTAATACCCAATGAAAGAGCAAATTTGCATAAACAAGCAGAAATTCAGCATACACTTCCCAAGCCCATCATTAGACCTTGGGAAGAGCTTGTTCATAAAAAGCACAAACCAAGTCTTGGATATGATAAGGAGGTTTTCTTTCACATACCAGATTACTCAAAACCCATCCAATTTCAAAGTGTCGGATTTCTTCATGACAGTGCACCTTCAAATGTTTCGGATTCTGGTCCTCTTCCACAACAACCACAACAGATTGTTAAATGCCAACATTGTGACAGAGTTGGCCATACGAATGATCATTGTTTTGATTTTCATCTGTCCAAGCATTGTGGTCAGTGTACTCATTTTTCACACAGATGCTCCAAAAACAAGCCTCCTGCAAGAATAAAGATTCATCTTCGATGGATTGCTTCTTGGCAATGGGCTTCAACAGCCAAGAAGATATTTCAGTCATATGTCAGAACTTCTTCTAGAATATTAAAAGGTCTTGTAGTTGAGTTTTCTCCATCATCTCACCTTCTATCTAACAGGGGGGGAAGTGATGCCCACCTACAAGTTTCAAAGCCATATCAAGCGAGCCTGAGCCACAACCTGCCATATCGGATTCAAGCTTGTAGCTAGAGACAGATGCTCTTGAGCATGCCTTCGGTTGATGATCAACCTTAAACCATCTATGCGAAGTTGAAATATATCTTCAAAGAATTGGGGACGCTTCCTCTAGCAGAAGACTTCAACTTCTTCCCAGTTTTGGAAGAGTTCCAGGAATTGCATTAAACATTCCAGAGTTTTGGTCATCCTTAAATCATCACAAGTTAAGACCTCCCTTTTTAGGTTGAGGTTCTCCCTTTTTATGCAGGGTGGGACCTCCTTTTCAAGATGGAAGGTTTCCCTCTTCAAAACATTAGAAACACTTCCTTTAGCAAAAGACCTTAGCTTCATGCCAAATTTGGAAGAGTTCCAGGAACTGCACTAAGCGTCCAATGTTGGTGGTCAACCTTAAACCACCCCCCTTATACCAACATTTCAGAGAGCACATTCAGCCTAGTGCTGCCATGCATGTTTTTTTTTGTAATACAACTCTCTTCTTGGACTCATACATAACCCTTCAGATTAAGGGGGAGAATGTTGTACACGTAATCCTCTATGGGTTGGTGTGGAATATGAATAGCCATCAAAGTCCAAGAGACCACTTGGAATATGAATCCAAGGGTCATACCATGTACTATAAATGTATATAATGTCAATAATATATGCAATCAAATGCCTAATCTTTCTATTTCGTTGTTTACATTCCATGTGAGTTTAACATTATCCTCCTCATCAAATGAACAATTCTTCCATTAGAAGCATAGCTATGACTAGGCATTTAATATACAAGAATAAGATAAACATGGAAGACGAGGTTTCTCAAAATTGCTTGAAGTTCCAACAAAAACCACCTACAACTCAAGCAAGGATGTCCTAAAGATGTCAACTCTTTGTTAAGTCATTGAAGAATAAACGGAGAGATCATTTTGAATAATAACGATAATATTAAAAATATTATTACATCTAAAGTTAAGTAGAAATTGTAGTGTAAAGAAGATTTAGAGGATATCAAGAAATTAAGATATTATCAGGAGTTGATCAACCCTAATCTAGAAGATCGGAAACATTTCTCTACTGTTGCCAAAATAATAACAAACTCTCACAAGCTCCATGGTGAAAGTGGATGTTGAACAATTTACAAAATGTTGTGGGAAAGAATCTATCACCTTTGCGACACTAAGAGGGTTGAAGATGAAAAAAACATTGTCGTAAAATGTCCTTCGTATACCCATATCAGTGTTGAAATTCAAATACAATCTAGAATTTCTCATCATGATAATTACTTATGACTGTTATATATGTCTCCTTTTAGTATTCACTTTATTTAATTAGGTCATCAAGCAATTATACCTTCAAAAACATAAATAAACAAGAGACACCAGAGATTATGCCAGAACCCACAAGGGGAAAACCTAGCAAATCTTTCCTTATAGAATCATCTTCAACAAGGGAAATCCAAGTCATAGACAATTGATGGGTACAATAAAATAATCGTTCTTCTAGTGCCAAGTCCACCCTCTAGTATTCTTTAATTTTGTCTTATGTTCTAGCCATAGAAACTTCATATCAATTTTAGGAAGGAGCTTTAAACTATCACGGAAACATGTCAAGAACTTTGTATGGATGTATGCCCAAAACCTTGCTTGAAGAAGAGATAAAGACTTCATATTGCTTCCTATAGAACTTCAGAGACATGGTAAGTCAATGTGCTCCATGAAGGAATGCAAGTAGGCCTAATATATAGCCCTCTATTCATGTGAAACAGTGCCACTTTAGTTGAATTGACTTATCTTCTTGGAGGGCCGACTTGGCCTACTTGAGGGACAAAATTCAATTTTTCTTTCTCATAGTTTTTTTTCTTTTTACACAGATAAAATCTTGACTCCGGCATGAAGGACATGCTTAAAAAATTGACCTATGTTGCACGAAACTTCTAGGAACCTGGTGTTTTGGACCATACCCATCCCTCAAACTCTGAAACTCAGCCAAAACTTGTCTAAAACATGACCATCATGAAATCATCTACTAGAGTTAATAAAGACTTGGTTTTCCTTCAAAATTGTCATCTACGGGTCTTATTCCCTTTTTTCTTGCAATATAATGTGTTATTCACTATCGATTGGGCCTTCTACGATTTATAGATCTGCGGCTCTTCTCTTTACTATGGTTTATAGATCTTGTGGCTCTTCACTTCTCTTCGGCAATCTTTTGTGGCCTTTTGCAGCCCTCGGCACTGGTGCTACATTTGCGGTGTGTCAATCTTGTGGCTGCTGTCAGTTGGCCTAGGCCTCCTAGCTCTATTTTTTTTTTGCGGGGTTCTTCTCTTTACTGCGGTTTATAGATCTGCAGCTCTTCACTATCGATTGGGCCTTCTGCGGTTTAGAGATCTGCGGCTCTTCTCTTTACTGCGGTTTATAGATCTGCGGCTCTTCACTTCTCTTCAGCAATCTTTTGTGGCCTTCTCTTCAGCAATCTTTTATACTCAACATGAGAGCATTTTCTAGATGGCTCCCAGCTTCGCGAAAATCGTTGCTGGCTCAGTTCCGTCTGCCTTTGGGGCGCAAGCTCCTGCCCATATCACCAGTAAAGCCCCAACTCCCACTGTCTAGGTGGTCCAGGCCTCACTCGATGAGGCTTTGAAGTTCTTTGAAAGTGCCCTAATTTGCCGATTCAATGGTTTTTGGTCGCGGCTGATAGCTCGCCACAGTTGGATCTCGGAGGTATGGAAGCCTCTAATTCCTAATGCAATTAATATCTACCCTTGTGCTAAGGGTTTCTTTATAGTAGATTTTGAAAACCCTGAAAGCAGACAATGTATTCTAGATTTTGGCCCTTGGTTTTGGGAAAACTTAGGCCTATTGATGAGGCCATGGAACCCATCATTCGATCCCTCAACAACAGTCATAACCTCAGCACCAGTTCGGGTGAGATTGCCAAACCTACTCTTGCATCTCTGGAATTTCTCTTCGCTAAAAGCCATTGGAAATGCAATTGGGAAATTTTACTGCAAGTTCCTGGAAATAGAGGAATATGCCAGAACCACCTATGCACGCATTTGCGTGGAAATGAACTTCAGCGCTGAATTCCCAGCTGAAATACGCCTAACAAGTAAAGACTATGTGTGGATCTAGAAACTCAATTATGAAAGTGTCCTATTCAGATCTCGATCCTGCTTTGAGATAGGCCACCTAGCAAAAAATTGCCCAAAAGCCTCCCAAAAAAATTCTGCTAAAAAAAATCACCACAAATCTACATGGTGGGAAGGAGCACAAAAAGAACACTACACTGTCATCAAAGAAGAACACTCTCGAGAAAACTCTGAATCACAAGAAATCGGACAAGAAAGAAACAACTCTCAAGACAAGCGAGGGGAAAGCCCCGCCCAACAACAAAAGAGTGAACTCAACAACCCCTCAAGCATCAACAGTTATGAGGATTCGAATACTATACAAAATAAAACTTCATTTAACAGCAAAGCAAATCTCCTAGACCAATCTTCTTGTCAGACTATCTTCAAAAGGACGAACACAATAGATCGCGAAGCTAAGACACCAATGTCCCAAGAACCAAAAGAGATGAAGGAGATGTAAGGTAAAGAAAGTTGGAAGACTGTAGAGAAAAAAAGAAAGCTACAGCACCAATCTCACTAAGAAAGATGAGGAGCTAGACAATTAAAAACTAAGAAAATTATAGATCCGATAGATCAATTTGGTCTCAGTGGACGTTAACCACCACCACCATCATCATCATTATATATGACGTTTCGGTCAACATTTCGGCTGACGTTTCCATTTTTTGGAGGTGAGGTTTCTAAATGTACCCGTTTCAGAAACTCTGAAACATTTCAGTGCTTTGTGCAATTTAGATTATGACAAACTATACAATATGAAGACCAAAACTAGTTACAACTTCAACAATTAGATCACAATTTTAAGCGATTTGTCACAATATTAACCTTCCTAACCTTCTAATTCATCAAAACTATGATGATCTTGGAACGTTCCTCATATTTCTTTTCAAACAAACAAACAAAAGTTAGAAAGAATACAAGTAATTCCTTAACTTTTTATGAGGTCTGATAGACCAAATCTGGTCTCAATGGATGTTAACCATTATCATCATCGTTATTAGTTGAAAAAGGGTCAATGGTTACTCCCAAACAAGCAAAAATATTCATTTGAAGTCCTTTCTAAATGTTTAGAACCAGGCTAATTGTCTTAACGCTTACAAAAATTCTTAATAGCTATATTGCTTTTCAAACAAACAAACAAAAATTAGAAAGAATACAAGTAATTCCTTACCTTTTTATGAGGTGTGATAGACCAAATCTGGTCTCAATGGATGTTAACCATTATCATCATTGTTATCAGTTGAAAAAGGGTCAATGGTTACTCCCAAACAAGCAAAAATATTCATTTCAAGTCCTTTCTAAATGTTTTGAACCAGGCTAATTATCTTAACGCTTACAAAAATTCTTAATAGCTATTGCAATACAACTCAAGTTATGACATCTAATTGGGTGTTGCTTTTTCCTACTGCTTAGCATCATTCCTTGATTTGCAAAGAACTCTGTCAGTTGATTGCATCTCTGTAGCAGTAACCAAAACTAAATGATATGAACCTTTCTTCAACGTGAAAAGGCTTCTTCAACCAAAGCTTGGAATCAACAGTATTTAACTTTCCCCTTATTATGACTTGTGAATCTCCTGCCACTAAGAAACAAAAAAAAATCAATGTTGCTGCCTCTGCAGGCCTATGCAAGCCACTTTTCCCTCAAGAGTATTTGAATTCACTTCCCAGTACTGATAAAAATACAATATGACTTCCCCGTTACTCTCTTATGAGTCAACCTTCCCCTACTACCATTTGGAATTCTTGATTTCCACGGCTTTCTTCCTACTTACCACTTTATCAGGGATCAATTTATCAGGGGGACCTGCCAACTGTCTAAAGTTTTTTATCACCTGTTGGTTAACCTCGTCCACTTTAATCTGGAGCAAGGGAGCTGTCTCACAGATTGCTGCCAGACTTCTCTGCAAGACTCTAGGTGCTTAAGTCTGTCTTTGATAATTCTGTGATCTCTCCAAACATATTTTAAAACAAGTCATTGACGGGACCATACTCCAAATCCCCTTTAATCTCTTAGCCTTCCAAGGTACTTGCCAACTTCCTACCAAATAAATGACTGCGTTTGGGTAACACTAATTTATCTCAAACAGATTGAAAATTTCTCCCCAAATCTGCCAAGCAAAAATAAAGCTGATTTGTAACTGATTTGCATTTTCCTCCTGCCCCTGGCATAAGACACATCTTGTGGGGTCTTCGAAACCTCTCTTCCTCGGTTGGTCTTCAGTGAGAATCTTCCCTCTAACAGCTAGCCACAAGAAGGCTTTGACTTTTGGCCAAACATTCTTAATCCGTAATTTTTCCAAAACAGTTTCCATTATTTCTTTCCACGTTATTTTTCCTTTCTCTGCTAGAAATGGAGATATATCGGTTTATATCCAAACCCACCTGTCTCTGCTAGAAATGGAGATATATTGGTTTATATCCAAACCCACCAGACAAAACAGAAGGAAAAAGGAACGGGGTTGGCAGCATGAGATGCCCAGGTAGCAGCCCCGGAAGCGTCTCCCAGAAGTTTTCTCTTTCACAAAATAGGGATTTGGAGGGGGGGGGGGAGGAGAATATTAGTTTCCTAATCCTCAAGGATCATTTTTTTGTAACAGTGGGTTTATAAAAATCTAATCCCCAAGGATCCATTTTTTGTAACAGTGAGTTTATAAAAGCATAACCTTAGAGATGGATGTAGAAACACTGTTGCAGTTGCCACAAATGCCCAATAGCTAGTAATCCAAGGTGACTTAACAGGGCTTTCTTTATAGGCCCAAAAATCAATGGCCCTTCTCAGTAAAGTAGGGAGCATATGTATCTTGGCCTCACCCGCACAGCGTCTGCCATAGAACTTAAACGTCTACATCATTTCATAAATTTTCCTTTGTCGAAGGTGAGATCTACCTCCCCAAATGAATGCTTGAACTTCATTATTTACCTTAATCAAGAATATTAGTTTCCTAATCCTCGAGGATCAATTTTTAGTAACAGTGGGTCACTGGGTTTATAAAAATCTAATCCCCAAGGACCCATTTTTGGTAACAGTGAGTTTATAAAAGCATAACCTTAGAGATGGATGTAGAAACACTGTTGCAGTTGCGACAAACACCCAATAGCTTGTAATCCAAGGTGACTTAACAGGGCTTTCTTTATAGGCCCAAAAATCAATGGCCCTTCTTAGTAAAGTAGGGAGCATATGTATCTTCGCCTCATCTGCACAGTGTCTGCCATAGAACTTAAACGTCTACATCATTTCATAAATTTTCCTTTGTCGAAGGTGAGATCTACCTTCCCAAATGAATGCTTGAACTTCATTATTTACCTTAATCAAGCTAAATCCTCGTCTCTCTTTTAACCTGGTTGCTTTTGCTAAATAGTAGCACTGGCCAATTGCAGAGGATGGCAGACAGCCAGACAGACTTGCATATGCATGTACACATGCAAACATGGGTTTGTTGGAGTTACACCATTACATCCTTGAAGAAAGTCCAAAGCTTAATTAATGGAAACAAGATCTTCCACGAACAGGCTACTGCACAATGTAAAACAACACGTGGAGAGACATTTGTCCCTAATCATGGGCTTATGTTGCTAGTGCAATGAAACCAACATCACCAGTAATCCTTGCAAGAGCACATTCCATCCTTGAAATAATGAAAACGGTTTGCATCTCTCATGTAAATTTCTCGCATAGCAATCTTGGAGATGAGCTTGGTAACACTATGGCAGTTGCCACAAATGCGCAGGTTTTTTGTAATCCAAAGTGGGGTTCCAGGGCTTGTGCTTATTAGCCCAAAAGCAAGGGCCAGCTTCTCGCTGTGAGTAGACAACATACTTTCCTTCACCTCCTCCTCCACGTCATGTAGTACGAAATTTGTATCTGGAACATACCCTCCTGCCTCCATCTTCCTTTCCAAAGTCTCCAGCATCTCATAAATTTCCTCTGATTGAGGGTGTGATCTGTCTCCCATGACAAATGCATGAACCCTATTATTTACCTCAGTACAGCTGTAACCTGGAGTCTTTTTAACCGCTCTGTCCTTCATCATTGTTCTCACCCTTGCTACATCTTCCCATCTGCCAGCTGCAGCATAGATGTTTGCCAGCAGTACATAGCATCCAGCATTTTTAGGTTCTAACTCGAAAAGTTGCTCTGCTGCATATTGCCCCAGCTCAATATTGCAGTGAACTCTGCATGCTCCAAGCAAAGCACCCCACACACTCGCACCTGGTTCTAAAGGCATGGTTTTAATCAAGTCCCATGCCTCATGTAGATGCCCAGCTCGGCCAAGGAGATCAACCATGCATGCATAATGCACTACCCTGGGAACAATGCAATAATATTGAACCATAGAATTGAAATATTGCCTGCCCTCAAGCACCAGGCCTGCATGGCTGCATGCAGACAAAAGAGAAACAAAGGTGATGTGGTTTGGCAGTATGCCCGTCATCTGCATTTGGTGAAAAAGAGAAATTGCCTCCTCACCAAGACCATGCATTCCATAGGCAGCAATCATTGCACTCCATGATACCACATTTTTTTCAGACATCTGGTCAAACAACTGGTGTGCAACCTCTAAACTGCCGCAGTTGGCATATGTGTCAATTAGGGCTGTGACTATAACAAGATTAGAGTTAAATCCACCTTTAATTATATAACCATGAATCAACTTACATTGTTTCTGAGATGCTAAATGCGCACATGCCAGGAGCACACTTACCAAAGTGACGGAGTTAGGTTTCACGTCTGCCAGTTGCATCTGATGAAATAGGGCTAAGGCGTCACTAGCAAGCCCATTTTGGGAATACCCACCAATCATTGTACTCCAGGAAATTATATTTCTGTTAGACATTTTATGGAACAATTGGCGTGCAATCTCTATAACCCCGCATTTAGCATACATATCTATGAGAGCATTCAGCACAAAAACTTCTGACTCAAAGTATCTTCTAATTATGCAACCATGGATCAACTTGCCTTGTTCCACAACCCCTAAACGGGCACATGCCTGGAGAACAATTACCATAGTGCAAGAGTCTGAAGTAACATCTGCCTGTTGCATTTGATAAAACAGTTTCAAGGCCTCATTGGCTTGCCCATTCTGGGTATACCCAGCAATCAACGAATTCCAAGAGACCGCATTTCTTGTACACATTTTTTCAAACAAAAAACGTGCAAGATCTACTCTTCCACATTTGGAATACATGTCTATTAGGGTATTTCCTAAAAAGACATCCGATTCAAATCCACTTTTAATGACATAGTTATGTATGAGCTTGCCTTGTTGTAGACCTCCTAATTCGCTGCATGCCTGTAGCACACTTGCCATTGTCATCGAATCAGGTATAATGTTTTCTAGTTGCATTCGACAATAAAGTGCCATACCCTCATCGGCATATCCACTCTGAGCATACCCCGCAATCAAAGCACTCCATGATATCGCATCCCTTACAGTCATCTTCTCAAACAACTGGCGTGCATCCTCTATACTCCCACACCTAGAGTACATGGATACCAGTGAATTCCCTATTGAAACATCCAACTTAAACTCATTCCGTATAATGTAACCATGAATCGACTTGCCTTGCCGCAGATCTCCTAAATGGGCACATGCCTGTAACATGCACAGCAGGGTAACGGAATCTGGCGCCACATCTTCTGAATGCATTTCATTAAAAAGCATCAACGCCTCCGGGTCAAACCCATTCTGAGCATACCCACCAATCATTGCATTCCAGGACACAACATTTCTTTCAGGCATTGTGTCAAACAACTGTCGTGCATCTGCTGCACTACCACACTTGCTATACATAGCTATAAGAGAATTGCTCACAGCTACATTTAATTCTAAGCCACTCTTGATTAAAATACAATGGAACAGCTTGCCACGGTGCAGAACTCCTAACGCAGAACTTGCCCGGAGAACGCTAACTGCAGTTACAGCGTTAGGGATTACATTTTCGAGCCTCATTTGACCAAAAACTCTCAAGGCCTCATTAGCATGTCCACTCTGCCCATACCCTACGATCATGGAATTCCATGAAACAACATCTCTCTGTGGCATTCTGTCAAACACTTCTCGTGCAAGCTCTATACTTCCACATTTTGCATGCATAGCTAAGAGGGAATTGGCCACGAAGACATTCGACTGAAACCCACTTCTGATTATATCATCATGAATCTCTTTTCCCTGTTGCAGAACTGCCGAACCGAGCCCAACGCAAGCCTTGAGTACCAAAGTATATGTGAAATTGTCTGCTTGTATGCCTGTCTTGGGCATTTGTTTATAAAGTAGAAGAGCCCTATCATGCTGGCCACTCTTCACATATTCCCCCATCATAACATTCCATAGGAAAATATTCCTCTCCTTCGTTTCGTCAAAGACATGGCGTGCATTGTCCATACTGAGGAACATGGCATACCTGCTCACCAGTTTTGCAGCTAGAAAAATGTTATTGTTATACCCAGTAATGAACATGTGGGCGTGGACTTGACCCAGTTTGTTTAAAGTGTCACATGACTGCAACAGGGAAGCATGTGCATTGGTGTTGGGAAAGAATGACATACCCGTCTCCTCCGTGCATTGAGGGCTCACTCCAGAAATGAAGCGTACATGGATATAATAAGCATTTATGTGCCTGCAACTTTTGAATTGGTCAAATGCGCTGTGAGGATGCCTAAACAATGCCATGCGTTGTGAGAATGTAAATACAGAGCCCTTAAAACAGATTGTAGAACCGGTCTAAGAAATAATAAATTGCCCGATACATTTGTAAATTCTTCTCTTCATTTTGCTTGAAAAGCTAAAAAGATTAGGGTGGTTTCCCAGTTCCATGGCCAAGAAGGTTAGCGCCATTAACCCCAACTCCTTTCGAAAATGAATCAAATAAAACGTATGCACAGTCGATTGGCCGCTGCATGTTGTGGTAAAATCAGCTATGCAAAAGAATTGCTTCTGAAATGTTGCATAACAAGTTTGCATTTACCTTTCCATATATAAAACATCAGTAAGTAAAGGTTAACGAAAGGGGTTCACCGATTACATTTTTTATGTGGACAGACATGAAGCATTTAACATAGTATGAACTTTCTACACATATAGCGAACGATATTATGATAAACATGTTGGTTTGAGATAAACTTATAATTTAAAAATGAAAAGAAACCGAGTGGTGAAGGATTGGCGAAGCGCGGCATTTATTTAATTTTAAAATATTTATAAAAAATATAGGTTTAGTTTATTTTATAGATGAAATGGTTTTTTTAATAGCACTTTAAAAGCAATGTCTACTTAATCCTTAATCTTGGAAATGTCTATCCAATTTTAATGATGTGATTAATTCGAAAGACTGATATCTATAGAATGCAATATTTAGGGTGGGTTTGAAGTGAAATATTAGGTAAATTTAATAATATTGCATTTTAATTAGTATTTCCCCACCCTTGGCCATTATTTATTGGGTGGGGGTCCTTATAAATATTGGGTAACATATAATATTGTAATATTATTACATAATATTACATTTTAATTAGTATTTCCCCCCACCCGTGGCCATTATTTATTAGGTGGGGGTAGTTATAAATATTGGGTAACATATAATATTGCAATATTATATTTTATGTAATATTTCTCCTCACCCGATTCTCTTTTTGCGTCTACAACCTAGTATAGGGCACATGTGTAGATGTAATGTAAGAAATGTAATGTAAGTAAATATTTGTAATGTCAACTCATTTGTAATCAATTTATTTGTAATAATTAATATAGATGTGTTCCATCTATAAATTTAATTAATAAGCAAATAAAAACTTAATATTTACAATATCACAAGATTTTTAATCATGAATATTTACAATGGATATTATTAGTTTCTAAGTAGGTTTTTTAACAATACTATGGACCAATACCCACAAGAGAAAGATAGAGAGGGAGAAAGAAAGAAAAAAAGAAAGAAAATTTTTTAATGTCCAAGAGGCTAAAGATAGCCTATGGGACAGACTGCTCCTTCATCTACTTGATGTATTCGGCCCTTTCTCTGCGAAGCTTCACAATAAATGCTCCCAGCTTCTCGACAAACCCCTCGCTAAATAGATTATCCCAAGAGCTCGTTGCCAGCATATCTGCATAACTTTCCTTTTGTCTTTAGAGGCCTCACATTCTAACATGAAATGTTTTTATGTTTCCACTTTTCCAGAAGAACAAAAAATGCATACCCTTTCCTCCCACATTTCCTTTGGCCTTTTCCAACGCCTTGTTTCACAACGGAGTTGATGAGAATTAGTCCTTAACTGCGCAATAAGAATTTTGGCTCTCTAAGAGATATTGGCCTCTCTGTATGCTTTTGGTTGATGATTATGAGTGGGATTAAACATTTCAATATAGTAATTTTTCTTTCTTCCTAGCTCCTTATCCCAAGTAAGTTTGTGGAACTTTTCCATAACAAAAGCATTTATCTCTTTGTTGTTTATGAGACACGCGTTCAAGCAAATACCCCATTTACTAAACCATTTGTTATTTTGCTGCATCCAAGTTTTTTTGCTCTTGCGCAATCTATCATTAAAGACAACCTTAGGCCATCTACCATCTTCCATTTGCTTAATTTTTTTTAAATACCTTATGACTTGCACCATAGAAATTGCTTCAATAGAAGCAATCCTTGTTTCACTTAACAAGATATCATAAGGAACTGCACTTTTCATCTTAAATTTGTTTGTAATCAAACACTTTTGAATTTTCTCAATTTGTCTCCACTGCATGTTGGAGGTACTACTAGCCCGCACTTCACAACCATAGAGAATCATCAGAATCACTAGAAGCCCAAAAAGAGTTTGAGTGGTCTTCCAATCCCATAACTTTGCCTCTCTACACCTATTTTGAAAGATGGAGGAAAGATAGTGCATGATTCGTTTAAGTTTTTTATTATTGTATTTTCTTTAACATGATTGATCCAAAATATAGGTTTAATATTTTACAACCAATTATGTTTTTTTTTTTAAATTTAGATACTTTTTTAAATACAATACAATGGGATCATATTTAAGAAAGAGAGTGAGATGGAAGGGGGAATAGAGTGGGGGAGAGAGACATAAGAGAGAGAAAGGAAGAGAGAGAGAATGGGTAGAGAGGGAAGGAGAGAGATGGATTTGGAGGGGGAAAGGGAGGGGGTGAAGAACAAAGACATTGAGAGATAGAGGTGGAGAGAGAGGAAGTGACAAGGGAGAAATGAAGATGGAATGAGGGAGAGAGGAGATAAGGGAAGAGAGAGAAAAGGAGAGGATAAAGATAGAGAAAGAAGGGGAAGAGAGAGACATGGAGACATAGATATGGAGAGGGGAGAGAGAGGAAAGAGGGGGGGAGATAGTGACAAAGTTGGAGGGTGGAGAAAGAGTGTGTGTATGATGGAGGGAGAGATGGAGGGAGGTGGGAGAGAAGGGAAGAGAGAGGAAGGAAAAAGAGAGAGGACTTGAGAGAGGCGGGGAAGATATGGAGTTGGAAGGGGAAGAAAGACATAGAGAGAGAAAGGTGGAGAGGGAGTGGCAAGGGAGAGATGGAGAGCCTGTGTGTGTGTGTGTGTGAGAGAGAGAGAGAGAGAGAAGGCAAAGAGAGAGAGGGAGAGGGAGAGGGAGGGAGAGAGAGATAGATAGATATGGAGAGAGAGTGTGCATGTTTTGGGGGTGAGAAGGAGAAACAAGGGGAGATAGAGATATAGATGGGGTGGGGAGAGGGTAGAAGAGAGAGCCAAAGAGAGGGAGGGAGGAAGAGAGATAGATGGGAGATAGAGATATAGATGGAGGGGGCAGAGAGAGAGAGAGAGAGAGAGAGAGAGAGAGAGAGAAGGGGAAGAGATAGAGAGGGGAAGGAAGAGGGAAAGGTATATAGATAGATAGATAGATATGGGGAGAGCGGGAGAGAGTGTGACATGTGTTTAGGGGGCTGAGATAGAGAGACAAATAAGGAGAGATGAAGGGAGGTATAGATATAGATGGCAAGGGGAGAGAGGGAAGAAGAGAAACATAGATAAAGGGAGGGAGAGGCAGGTGAGAGAGGGAGGGGAAGGGGGAGAAGGAGAGGGGAAGGGAGAGAGACACAGAATGGAAGGTGGAAAGAGAGGGAAGAAGAAAGAGACACACAGAGACAAATACAGACATAGAAGTTATATCTAGAAAGTCATGAATATTTTGGATTTTCACTTAAAATAGATGTATTGATTTCAATGTAGTTGTTGATTTCTAATCCTATTTGATCACATGCACTATATGCATTGATTTCAGTGTAGATGTCAATATATAATCTTATTTAATACCTTACAATAGATGCATTGATTTCAGTGTTGGTGTTGATTTATATGCCTATTTGATTGCTTGCACACGGTGTATTGGTTTTAGCGTAGATACTGATTTCTAATCCTATTTGATCACTTGCATTGATTTTAGTGTAGATGTCAATTTCTAATCCTATTTAATACCTTACACTATATGCATTGATTTCAGCGTAGATATTGATTTCTACTCATATTTGATTTCTTGCATTAGATGCATTGGCTTTAGTGTAGATATTGATTTCTAATCCTATTTGATTACTTGTAGTAGATGCATTGATTTTAGTATAGATGTTTATTTCTAATCCTATTTGATTGTTTGCACTAGATGCATCAATTTTAGTGTAGATGTTGATTTTTGATTTGATGCAGCTAGATGTATGATGTATATTAATTTCAAAGTAATTAGATTAATAATGTGCATTGATTTCAATGTAAGCACATGTCTGCCTCCTCCATCTATATTTGTATCTCCCATTGTCTCCCCTTCTCTATCTGTCTATCTCACCCCCTAAACATACACACTCTCTCTCCCTCGCTCCCTTTCCCCTCCCTCCCTCTCTCGCTTCAGCTTCTCTCTCTATATCTATATCTTTTGTTCCTTCCCTATATTTGCCTCTCTTTTCTTCCCTCTCTCCCCCCACATATATATATCCCCTTGTCCCTCCTTATCACTACCAAAACATACACACTCTCTCCTAGTGTAAGCACATAAAAATTATTCATGACATGCATTGACTTATGTATTATAGTAATTCAACCATAAATACAAAACTTGAATTTTCATCCCAAATAAAATGTGTGCTTACCCGAAATGTTTGCTTCTTGAAACTATAAACTATTTATAATTGGCTACATTCTTATTACTCTCATTTTCCATTATTCAACATTGTTAATTACTTTGTATTCAAATGCGGTAATAGAAAATAACCACCATTGAAAATTATTTGGTGTTTAACACTCCATAAGTCACAATGATTGACTTTGGAGAAAACTACTATTAATATTGGAAAGAAACAGAGACAAGGTATGTTGTTTACTCTAGTAGCTCGAGTTAAATATTTGAATGGTATATGATTCCAACTACTCTTTTCATATGATTGATATGAGAAAATGGAAAAACTAATACGTGTGACAATAAGAACATTAGAAGAAAATAGTTTCAGATTGATCGCAATGAATATTGTTTGTAATTGATTATATTCTTATTATTCACATTTTCTATCAATCAAAATTGTTACATTGACACTTTGCACTCAAATTTTTGATTTCATCATTCAAGTTACTAACAGTCTCTCTCATCTCAACAAATTGAGGTAACTAAGCAAATTTTAAATTAAATTGACCAAATTAATCTTAGAAATATTTAGCATATTTAAAATGATCAAAATAATTAGATGCTCAACAAATTTTGTATGATCACACACGACTGAAACCAGCCTAGATCCATCTTAGCACCGGATCTATCAAGCACCGAGAGGGATCAAATCTCTCAAGGTGCAAACCTTTCCTTAAGTTTTGCACTCAAAAAATAGGTTTGCACCTCGAGATATTTGATCCCTCTCGGCACTTGATAGATAAGGTGTTAAGATGGATCTAGGCTAATTTAATCATTGATTTAATAATTTGAATTTTGCAAAATATGATATTAAATTTAATTTGGGATTTTATATATTAATAAAAAAATATTTCCTTCCCAATATTAATATATCAACAATTATTGGATTTGTCTTTGACTTTCATTTTCTAGTAAAACTATATGGTACATGGATTCATTGGGTAATGATGCTTTGAAAACAATATCAATCTTGCATTAGGCTTATTGAAACTCTATAAGTATTTTTAAACATTTGCATATTATAATAAAAAAGGAAGTTAATTTTTTTTTTATTATTATAATATGCAAATGTTTAAAAATACTTATAGACTTTCAATAAGCCTAACGCAAGATTGATATTGTTTTCAAAGCATCATTACCCAATGAATCCATGTACCATATAGTTTTACTAGAAAATGAAATTCAAAGACAAATCCAGTATCTCTTATATCTCACCAAGTAGGCCAATTTGTGGTAGTTATATTATGTTTATGTTACAAAAGATGCTTATTGGTGTATGTGCATTAACTATCATGCCTTAAACAAGATCACTATGCAGAATAGGTATCCAAATTCTTGAATTAATGACCTTATTAACACTCTAAATGGAGTAAACTTATTCATCATTGATTTGTAAACTCTCATGGATATTCTATTAGATAGTTTGTCATAGCATATTTAATAGAATAATCTTAAAATCTATATTGTGAAGGGTATATTCTTTTAGATTTCAGATATGTTATTATTGATTTTGTTATTTACGCATACAATATATAAAATGTGAAAACTATAGAACACTGAAATATAAGAAAACATCAATCATAATAAACACCAAGATATGATCTAGGAAACCAATTCAAGAGAAAACTGAGTTTGAAGGTGAGGCTCCTTTTCTCACTTTTGTCTAGAATGGAAAGGATGCAAATACAAAGAAGAAGGCACTCTCTATGGAGTTTATTGAGACATGTGCCCATGGGTTGCTACAAAACACAAACCCCCTCTATTCTTCTCTCTCTATCCACACTCAATAACTCTACTCTATTATGGAACAAAATGCATCCAAATAGAATGAAACCCTTTTTCCTCTTAGTGGTGTGGTTATAACACAACCAAATAGCCAACTAGAGGTTAAATTTGACCCTTTCAACCCTCAACATGATTTACAACTCAACTCTTTTAGAGCCTTGATATTCCCCACATGGCTAGCCCCTTTTCCATGAGTAACAGGGACTGAAATGGCACCCTCTCGAATTATGGTGGTCAATCATGATAGGTCAACTTTTGATATGCATAAATTTTGCTTCTAAACTCTAATAAACATCTTTCTTGAACCACTGGAAATGTATATGTGTGTAGAATAGCATCAATGGGTGCCACATGTAAGCGGAAAATTTTTACCCCTAGAAAAATGTCATTTAAGCCACAAACTAGCCTCGAAAGGTTTCTTACCACAATTCTCTAAACTGGATGTTGCGGCTAACGTTACTCCTATAAGATTATTTCCTTAGTTTTCCAACTTGAAAGCATCTTGATAGATAATAAACAATGATCAAATTTGGATCATATGATAGGTCCCTATAATACTAGTGTAGCCCCCTTATTGTTATTGTTGTACCCCATAGAAGCTCATTATTGTTATTGTTGTGCCCTTACATTATTATTGTTATGTAGGCTCTAATTATATTGAAACCCCTTAGACTCCTATATATACAAAGGAGGTATTGTCATTTGTATCATCCAAGGATTTTTCATTTATGTAATGTAAAGGAGATTTCCCCCTTGAAGATGATGCTTTTTAGGTTGTTGATCTATCTTTTCTTTTGTTTTGTGAGCTGGTTGCATAACAATTGGTATTAAATCTTTTGGATTCAAAGGTTTCGCTTCTTCGAATAGATCATCTTGGTATTTTCAATATAATTTTTTTCTATGAAGCTTCAGAAGTTGAAATTTCAACCACTGGAGCTGAAATCGTGATGAATTTCATGTAAAAATTTTAAAGCTTAGTTCGCTATATTTTTGGAGACATGTTCTAAGGAAGTTAGGGTTTTTGCAAACTCCTTAATTCAATGTCAAATACGTAACCTAGGGAAAATTGTCATAACTTTCTCTCCAAACATCGGATTTGCATTTCGTAAAAAGTGACTAAAAGTGCATGGACTCCAGTTTTTTTTTTTATTGTTTTCAAGTTTGAAGGTCGAAAAAATAACACGTGGCACTCCGTACAAGTTCACTCTATTGAACTAGTTTATAATCAGGTCATCGTGGGAGATTGGGCATAACTATTTCTTGAAGAATATAATATGAATCTGACTTGTGGGATTGGAAAGAAGACTTAAAGGGATACTACAAGATGAAATTTCAGACCTTGGAGATCTGAAATTATAGAGATAAAACAAATTCAATATCGAGCTCCTACAAATCAAGAAAAATGTGTGTATTTTTTAAAAATTGGCATAAGTTTTGTTTGAAAAATCAGTTGAAGTGATTTAAGGGGCATAGTGAAGCATAAATATCATTGTTTGATTCCAAAATCACTTGAAACAATAAAATGGAAACACCTAGTAAGAAACTAGAAATATCTACTATGATGCATGAAGAAGAGGAAGAAATGCAACATGATATATCAAAATTACA
>APFE031109974.1:33827-62429 GCA_000404065.3 Pinus taeda | reverse complement strand
GAGATATAGATGGAGGGGGCAGAGAGAGAGAGAGAGAGAGAGAGAGAGAGAGAGAGAAGGGGAAGAGATAGAGAGGGGAAGGAAGAGGGAAAGGTATATAGATAGATAGATAGATATGGGGAGAGCGGGAGAGAGTGTGACATGTGTTTAGGGGGCTGAGATAGAGAGACAAATAAGGAGAGATGAAGGGAGGTATAGATATAGATGGCAAGGGGAGAGAGGGAAGAAGAGAAACATAGATAAAGGGAGGGAGAGGCAGGTGAGAGAGGGAGGGGAAGGGGGAGAAGGAGAGGGGAAGGGAGAGAGACACAGAATGGAAGGTGGAAAGAGAGGGAAGAAGAAAGAGACACACAGAGACAAATACAGACATAGAAGTTATATCTAGAAAGTCATGAATATTTTGGATTTTCACTTAAAATAGATGTATTGATTTCAATGTAGTTGTTGATTTCTAATCCTATTTGATCACATGCACTATATGCATTGATTTCAGTGTAGATGTCAATATATAATCTTATTTAATACCTTACAATAGATGCATTGATTTCAGTGTTGGTGTTGATTTATATGCCTATTTGATTGCTTGCACACGGTGTATTGGTTTTAGCGTAGATACTGATTTCTAATCCTATTTGATCACTTGCATTGATTTTAGTGTAGATGTCAATTTCTAATCCTATTTAATACCTTACACTATATGCATTGATTTCAGCGTAGATATTGATTTCTACTCATATTTGATTTCTTGCATTAGATGCATTGGCTTTAGTGTAGATATTGATTTCTAATCCTATTTGATTACTTGTAGTAGATGCATTGATTTTAGTATAGATGTTTATTTCTAATCCTATTTGATTGTTTGCACTAGATGCATCAATTTTAGTGTAGATGTTGATTTTTGATTTGATGCAGCTAGATGTATGATGTATATTAATTTCAAAGTAATTAGATTAATAATGTGCATTGATTTCAATGTAAGCACATGTCTGCCTCCTCCATCTATATTTGTATCTCCCATTGTCTCCCCTTCTCTATCTGTCTATCTCACCCCCTAAACATACACACTCTCTCTCCCTCGCTCCCTTTCCCCTCCCTCCCTCTCTCGCTTCAGCTTCTCTCTCTATATCTATATCTTTTGTTCCTTCCCTATATTTGCCTCTCTTTTCTTCCCTCTCTCCCCCCACATATATATATCCCCTTGTCCCTCCTTATCACTACCAAAACATACACACTCTCTCCTAGTGTAAGCACATAAAAATTATTCATGACATGCATTGACTTATGTATTATAGTAATTCAACCATAAATACAAAACTTGAATTTTCATCCCAAATAAAATGTGTGCTTACCCGAAATGTTTGCTTCTTGAAACTATAAACTATTTATAATTGGCTACATTCTTATTACTCTCATTTTCCATTATTCAACATTGTTAATTACTTTGTATTCAAATGCGGTAATAGAAAATAACCACCATTGAAAATTATTTGGTGTTTAACACTCCATAAGTCACAATGATTGACTTTGGAGAAAACTACTATTAATATTGGAAAGAAACAGAGACAAGGTATGTTGTTTACTCTAGTAGCTCGAGTTAAATATTTGAATGGTATATGATTCCAACTACTCTTTTCATATGATTGATATGAGAAAATGGAAAAACTAATACGTGTGACAATAAGAACATTAGAAGAAAATAGTTTCAGATTGATCGCAATGAATATTGTTTGTAATTGATTATATTCTTATTATTCACATTTTCTATCAATCAAAATTGTTACATTGACACTTTGCACTCAAATTTTTGATTTCATCATTCAAGTTACTAACAGTCTCTCTCATCTCAACAAATTGAGGTAACTAAGCAAATTTTAAATTAAATTGACCAAATTAATCTTAGAAATATTTAGCATATTTAAAATGATCAAAATAATTAGATGCTCAACAAATTTTGTATGATCACACACGACTGAAACCAGCCTAGATCCATCTTAGCACCGGATCTATCAAGCACCGAGAGGGATCAAATCTCTCAAGGTGCAAACCTTTCCTTAAGTTTTGCACTCAAAAAATAGGTTTGCACCTCGAGATATTTGATCCCTCTCGGCACTTGATAGATAAGGTGTTAAGATGGATCTAGGCTAATTTAATCATTGATTTAATAATTTGAATTTTGCAAAATATGATATTAAATTTAATTTGGGATTTTATATATTAATAAAAAAATATTTCCTTCCCAATATTAATATATCAACAATTATTGGATTTGTCTTTGACTTTCATTTTCTAGTAAAACTATATGGTACATGGATTCATTGGGTAATGATGCTTTGAAAACAATATCAATCTTGCATTAGGCTTATTGAAACTCTATAAGTATTTTTAAACATTTGCATATTATAATAAAAAAGGAAGTTAATTTTTTTTTTATTATTATAATATGCAAATGTTTAAAAATACTTATAGACTTTCAATAAGCCTAACGCAAGATTGATATTGTTTTCAAAGCATCATTACCCAATGAATCCATGTACCATATAGTTTTACTAGAAAATGAAATTCAAAGACAAATCCAGTATCTCTTATATCTCACCAAGTAGGCCAATTTGTGGTAGTTATATTATGTTTATGTTACAAAAGATGCTTATTGGTGTATGTGCATTAACTATCATGCCTTAAACAAGATCACTATGCAGAATAGGTATCCAAATTCTTGAATTAATGACCTTATTAACACTCTAAATGGAGTAAACTTATTCATCATTGATTTGTAAACTCTCATGGATATTCTATTAGATAGTTTGTCATAGCATATTTAATAGAATAATCTTAAAATCTATATTGTGAAGGGTATATTCTTTTAGATTTCAGATATGTTATTATTGATTTTGTTATTTACGCATACAATATATAAAATGTGAAAACTATAGAACACTGAAATATAAGAAAACATCAATCATAATAAACACCAAGATATGATCTAGGAAACCAATTCAAGAGAAAACTGAGTTTGAAGGTGAGGCTCCTTTTCTCACTTTTGTCTAGAATGGAAAGGATGCAAATACAAAGAAGAAGGCACTCTCTATGGAGTTTATTGAGACATGTGCCCATGGGTTGCTACAAAACACAAACCCCCTCTATTCTTCTCTCTCTATCCACACTCAATAACTCTACTCTATTATGGAACAAAATGCATCCAAATAGAATGAAACCCTTTTTCCTCTTAGTGGTGTGGTTATAACACAACCAAATAGCCAACTAGAGGTTAAATTTGACCCTTTCAACCCTCAACATGATTTACAACTCAACTCTTTTAGAGCCTTGATATTCCCCACATGGCTAGCCCCTTTTCCATGAGTAACAGGGACTGAAATGGCACCCTCTCGAATTATGGTGGTCAATCATGATAGGTCAACTTTTGATATGCATAAATTTTGCTTCTAAACTCTAATAAACATCTTTCTTGAACCACTGGAAATGTATATGTGTGTAGAATAGCATCAATGGGTGCCACATGTAAGCGGAAAATTTTTACCCCTAGAAAAATGTCATTTAAGCCACAAACTAGCCTCGAAAGGTTTCTTACCACAATTCTCTAAACTGGATGTTGCGGCTAACGTTACTCCTATAAGATTATTTCCTTAGTTTTCCAACTTGAAAGCATCTTGATAGATAATAAACAATGATCAAATTTGGATCATATGATAGGTCCCTATAATACTAGTGTAGCCCCCTTATTGTTATTGTTGTACCCCATAGAAGCTCATTATTGTTATTGTTGTGCCCTTACATTATTATTGTTATGTAGGCTCTAATTATATTGAAACCCCTTAGACTCCTATATATACAAAGGAGGTATTGTCATTTGTATCATCCAAGGATTTTTCATTTATGTAATGTAAAGGAGATTTCCCCCTTGAAGATGATGCTTTTTAGGTTGTTGATCTATCTTTTCTTTTGTTTTGTGAGCTGGTTGCATAACAATTGGTATTAAATCTTTTGGATTCAAAGGTTTCGCTTCTTCGAATAGATCATCTTGGTATTTTCAATATAATTTTTTTCTATGAAGCTTCAGAAGTTGAAATTTCAACCACTGGAGCTGAAATCGTGATGAATTTCATGTAAAAATTTTAAAGCTTAGTTCGCTATATTTTTGGAGACATGTTCTAAGGAAGTTAGGGTTTTTGCAAACTCCTTAATTCAATGTCAAATACGTAACCTAGGGAAAATTGTCATAACTTTCTCTCCAAACATCGGATTTGCATTTCGTAAAAAGTGACTAAAAGTGCATGGACTCCAGTTTTTTTTTTTATTGTTTTCAAGTTTGAAGGTCGAAAAAATAACACGTGGCACTCCGTACAAGTTCACTCTATTGAACTAGTTTATAATCAGGTCATCGTGGGAGATTGGGCATAACTATTTCTTGAAGAATATAATATGAATCTGACTTGTGGGATTGGAAAGAAGACTTAAAGGGATACTACAAGATGAAATTTCAGACCTTGGAGATCTGAAATTATAGAGATAAAACAAATTCAATATCGAGCTCCTACAAATCAAGAAAAATGTGTGTATTTTTTAAAAATTGGCATAAGTTTTGTTTGAAAAATCAGTTGAAGTGATTTAAGGGGCATAGTGAAGCATAAATATCATTGTTTGATTCCAAAATCACTTGAAACAATAAAATGGAAACACCTAGTAAGAAACTAGAAATATCTACTATGATGCATGAAGAAGAGGAAGAAATGCAACATGATATATCAAAATTACAAGACCAAGTGCAACAAATTTCACTCTCATAAAGAGTAACAAAAAATGAAATGGAAGCTAATATGGATGGTTTGAAGAATGGTTTAAAATTAGACATGCAAGGTTTGAAGGATGGATTAAAAGTAGACAGGGAAGGTTTGAAGGACCGATTACAAGCGGACATGGAAGCTAAGATGGAAGGTTTGACAAAGTTGCTACAAGAAATGCTTCCTAATAACGAACATGTATCAGATGAAAATCATGATGAGAACAAAAGGAATGTTAATCATGATTTCAAAGACTCTAACTTTGGATTGAAGACCCACCATATTCCAAAAATCTATATGAGGAAGTTTGATGGCAAGGATCTGGTAACATGGATACTACAGATGGAGAAATGTTTTGATCTCCATAATGTGCAACACACACAAAAGGTACACATTGCATTTTTATATTTAGAACCCAATCAGTTTATATGGTATCAATGGCTTTGTTCTCGTAAACCACTTGTCACTTGGTCAATTTTTACGGAGGAAATGATAGCACATTATGAGGATACAAAGAGCAACACATTCTTTAGCCAATTGATAAATCTCAAACAAAAGGGTTCAGTGGTGAAGCACATTGAGGACTTCCAAAGACTGAATATTAGGGTAAATGATATTGCAGAGGAGCATAGGATTGATGTCTTCATAGAGACTTTAAAGGATAACATCCATCATGAGGTTCACCTTTTGGAGCTTGACTCATTGGAGAAGGCATTCAGGGTGGCAAGAAAAGTTGAAAGCAAAATTATGACAAAAAAGAAGTCTACCAATCACAACTATAAATATGGAAGTGTAGTTTCTCCTAGCCTTCCACAACCTACAAGGTTGACACCACATCAATTGGAGGAAAAAGAGTAAAATGGCTTTGTTACAGTCGTGATAGCAAATACACTAAAGGTCATAAGTGTTTTGAGAAGAAATTATTTTACATAGATTGTGAAGAGGAGGAAGAAAAGGAACAAGAAATGTTAAAAGAAGAGGATATACACTAGGAACCAACCCTAGAGAAAGAAGAAATGAATCTATACATATCTGGTAATGCATTGGCAAGGATTACCACTCCTCAAACTCTCAAGATAGAGAAACATATCAAGAATAAAAAAGTAGTAGTGTTGATTGATTCAGGTAGTACCCATAATTTTATTCATTGTAAGATAGCCAAGGAATTGAATTGCTTCCTATATCCAACACCAGAGTGTCAAGTGGTGGTTTCAAATGGAGGAACTATAAATTGCTCTAGAAAGTGCCATCATATCAAGCTAACCATGGGGGAATATGTATTGAATAGTCCAATTCTTTCCATTCCAATGGGTGGAGTTGATGTTGTATTAGGAGTTCAATGGTTACACTCTTTGGGGACAACAGATTTTAATTTTCAATAACTTTTCTTGAATTTTTTTTGGGAATGAAAGGAAGTTGAATTAAGGGGTATCACAGGGAAACCATGAAATATAATCATCTCTAATGGCATGACAAAGCTTCCGAATAAAGAACAACGGGTCGTAATTACACAATTATGCTCACTAGAGGTACAAACATCAAAATCATCTATTTCTTTAGATCTCCAAAAAGTCTTGAACAATCATTCCAAGGTATTTGAGACTCGTAAAGGCCTCCCACCTATTTGTGATCATGATCATGCTATTCATTTGATGTCAGGAAGTGTTCCTCCAAACATGAGGCCTTACAAATATCCTTATACCCAAAAGAGTGAAATTGAACGCATGGTTGTAGAAATGCTAGAGGCTGGTATAATTCAATCTAGTCTAAGCTCTTTCTCTATTCCAGTAGTATTGTTGCACAAGAATGATGGATCATGGTTCATGTGTTTGGATTATAGGGAGCTCAACAAGCTCACTATTAAAATAAATTTCCCATTCATATCATTGATGAATTGTTGGATGAATTATATGGAGAAATTTACTTCACCAAGCTAGATCTTCCTTTAGGATATCATCAAATTAGAATGAAGAATGAAGAAATTCTGAAAATAGCATTCAAAACTCATAAGGTTCATTATGAGTTTTTGGTCATGCCTTTTGGCCTTACTAATGCACCTTCCACGTTTCAAGGTTTTATGAATTCCATTTTCAAACCCTTCATTAGAAAATTTGTGCTAATATTTTTTGATGATTATCTTCTAAAGAGCAACAAAAATGGGTCATAAAGATGTTGGGTTATGACTTTGAAATCATCTACAAAAAAAGGGAAGAAAAATGTTGTTCCAGATGCACTCTGAAGAAAGGATGAGGATGTGGAACAATTTCTTTGTGCCATTTCTATTATCCAACTAGATTGGAAAACTAAAGCAAGGGATGAATGGAATAATGATGAAGAAGTGTGGGAACTCATTCAAAAGTTGCAGCAAGATCCCAGTACATTTGATACATTTACTTGGAAAAATGATGTATTGTGGTACAGATATTGTTTATACCTTTTGTTAGGTTCCTATACCAATATGAGTCATAATTTTGAATGACTAAGGTTAAGCTTGTAATATCATACATACCTTTGCTTTTTACAAATGTTTTCCATATTATAAAAAGGTAAAAAATGTAAAAAGGGTATGTCCTAAAAGATAAATCAAAGGACAAAAAGAATAAGAGAAGGTAAAAAAAATGAAAGTATATGAACCCCAAAAACAAAAGAGACCATGAAAGTGTGCAAGTCAAAATGCCACTACTATTTACTTTTATGCATAATAATGATTGTGTGTAGCTTGTTATTCATGCCACAATCCATGGTAATCAAACTGTTTAATCTTGATTATACCATGCTTTGAATTTTATGTTTATAGTCAAAGAATAAAATCTGACTAAACAGTTTAATCTTAGCAGATCATTAGATAGGTAGAGAAAATAAAAGGAGCTCATCAGCTTAATCTGAGCCCTTAGATGATATAAGGTTAGAATTAGATAGTCTACTTTGTAAAAGAAAAGGGATAAGGGTTTGCTAGCCTAAATGCACCCAAATAAAATGAAGAAAAAATGGTAGGGCA
Organism: Pinus taeda; assembly: GCA_000404065.3. Taxonomy (NCBI): domain Eukaryota; kingdom Viridiplantae; phylum Streptophyta; class Pinopsida; order Pinales; family Pinaceae; genus Pinus; species Pinus taeda. The sequence continues at coordinate 54,635 of APFE031109974.1, read as the reverse complement.
AGTAAATGGGTAAGTAGAAGAAATGTTGCAGAAATATCAAGTGATTACACAAAAGCACTTATGTCATGTTTAAATACATCTTTCAAATGTGCATAAGCAATAAACAAAGCAAGGAAAATGGTTTACAACTTGGTTATTTAACACCCCCCTGGTCATTTCACCCCTCTACTTACTAATTTCCCATAAATAAGTTCAAAGTACTTAAATCATTTAAGTCAAGGAGGCTCAAAGCATTTCTCTGACTTTTGGTGGGACCAGACCCTCAGCTTAATGACTTATGGACACAAGTGCTAGAATCCCCTTCATAAAATCATTCTCCCTTCATAAAATTCATTTCCCCTCATCGCCCATAACCATAAAACCCTTTGGTGCCACCCTTAACCTCTGTAACACCACTTGACCTCAAATTACATCCAAAACGCTGCCACGACCCCTTTCCCAGGAATCCCTGAAAAAATAAAGAAATCAAGTTCCCTTCCAGCTGACTGATTTTTTCTTAACAATTGTTGAATTTTTTAGGTAATCAACCGAATACCAGAGCTTGGATAAACAATGCTGATACTAGTCGCAAAACTTGTTTACTCTAAGACTCGACAGGAAAACCTGTATTCAGAAGAAGAACACAGTTACACATAGAGCTGAGAAGAAAACAGTCACATAGAGCATTGCCAGTCTAAACAGAGGAACCAGACCAAGTATGCAATTAGAAGACAAACATATAAAACATTCAGAGACTTGATCAATATCCATTACCATATGCTAATACATATATAAACAAAATAATTTACTGTTGAAATATACAGTAAAAAGTTAAAATGTACAGTAAAAGTAAAAACACAATAAAGGATATTGACAGATCATCAAATTAAAAGTGTATCAGATGAAAGAGTATCAGTAAAAGTGTATTAGATTGAAAAATCAAAGTGAAGTTAGATGAAAAAATAGAGCAGAAACGGTACATTTTCCATAAATTTCGTGTTTAAGTCATACTTTTTTCAGAAACTATTGTGGACAATCCAAGATACATTTTGAGAAACTGGAGGAGGTTTGTGTTCCTAAAAGGCCAATCTACAAAAACCTATCTCACTTTTTAGACATGTATTACAAAAATGGAGATAAATGTATATCTTCGGAGCCTATTTTCCAAACTGTGCAAAGTCCTATTTTTGACATCTTTTTACAGAGAATATTGTGAATAGATGGAGATGAATTTTTGGAAACTGAAATAAATTTATCTCAATAACATACATATCTACAATAACTTCTTTCACTTTTTACATATCTATCTCGGATTGAGATATACAAAGGTATCACTAGACCCTAATTTTGTAGAATTTATGGGGTAGAATGCACAAAGGAAGGAGGCAGTTAGCTTGGAAGCCTCATCATCAATTAAGAGTTGCTATCAAATTCGAATTTCTCTTATTTGTCACCATAAATCCATAAATATAGTGCCAAATAGATTCATTAGTTTTGAGTGTCCTTTATTTATGTTTTGTTAATGTAAAATAGTTTGAGATATTTGTAAAACCAATCTTGATATTTTTTCAAGATATTTCAGTTTAGAATTTGTATAAATACTTCTTCATTTGAAGTATTTTGGGTGGATTCCAAAACATTTCTATAGAATTTTTCTCTCAAATAAGAAATTCTATTGTATCAATGACTAGATTGGCTTGCTAGATCAAGGAATAAAGATCAGATATTTTACATGATTCTTGTGTAAAGCGAAATACAAATAAGTATTCTCTCATGTTCAATGTTGTTTTTCTTCAAGTATTTTCCATAATATTTTATGTATCTCTAAAATCTAAATGTTATAACATGGAATGATATTTCAGAAATTGCTTAAATGCGCTCTGTCTTGACTGTTATGCATTATTATATGTTTTCTTCACAAATCTAAGTTAAGGAATTCTTGATTGCTCCTTAGTTTAGGTGACTTCTTGTGATCTATAGCAAAGGATTTTAATTGCCCTTTGTTCATGATTATCCTCTGTTCTTCATTTTGATCCCAGTCTAAGGATTCTTAAGTGCCCTTTCACCCTGGCTAGAATTACTTCACCCATTAGGCCTAAATATTTGCATTTTTCTCTGTGAACCTGCCCTGTGAACATTCCTTTTAATGAATTAGTTTAGTTCTACTATCCATGTGTTGACTCCATATCCCAATGGCTTAAAAACCTTGCTCTATCCATCCATTCCAAGAATTCCACCACCCAACCTTCAATTCAAAACCAAAACCCCAATGAACATTAAGAACTAGCCTAAAATCCCAACAAACAAAGTTGAATCATATAGAGAGAGCCCTCTTTGAGCATCAGGAAGGCTAGGTCTTGATCTCCAAAAGTCGTTAGTGGTTACCCCAGTGATCTCCTTCTTTAACCTTGGGAAATTACTGGGTGATAACACCTTTGTAAGAATTCCCAACTCAAACAAAATATTCTTTTGGAATTGCACACCTCTCCCTTCGGAGGGCACTCAGGAATTTTAAAAACTTACCATAGGGTTAAGAAGGAATTTTTTTGGTATGGCCTTAAATTTGATATTCAAAAGTTTGTGGCGGAATGTCTGGTTTGCCAACAAAATAAAGTTGAGACAATTAGGACTCCGGGTCTATTACAACCTTTATCCATTCCAAGTCAGCGTTGGGATGAGGTCTCAATGGATTTTATCATAGATTTTCCCCAGTTTGAAGGAAAGAGTGTCATATGGTGGTAGTTGATAGACTTACCAATTATGCACACTTTTTTGCATTATCTCATCCTTTTAAAGTCAGTATAGTTGCTACTACATTTATGGAAACAATTCAAAAGCTTCATGGAAACCCAAAGATTATTGTAAGTGGCAGAGATCCCATTTTCACTGGAAATTTTTGGACATAATTATTTTCTTGTCTTGGTACTCAATTAGCTCATAACTCATCTTATCATACTCAATCTGATGGGAAAACTGAGAGAGTTAACAAATGTTTGGAAGGATATCTTTGTTGCTTTGTATTTGATAAGAAAACATAATGGGTCAAGTGGTTACCTCTATATGAATGGTGGTATAAAACTTCCTTCCATATTGCAGCAAAAATGATCCCATTTATGGCACTTTATGGATATCATCCACCATCAATCACATCATATTTAAGAAAAAAATTATAAGGTTCAAGCAGTGGAAGATCACATTGAGCATCAACAAAAAGTTATGCAACTCTTAAAGGATAACCTCACTCTTGCGTAGAATCGAATGAAACAACAAGCAAATCAACATCACAATGACAGATGTTTTGATGTAGGCGAGTGGGTATTTTTATGGATACAACCATACAAACAAATGTCCCTCAAGCAAGCTAAGAAGGATAATAAATTACAAGGTGTTGCAAAAGATTGGTACTATGACATACAAATTGGAGTTGCCTACATCTTCCCAAGTACACCTAGTTTTCCATGTTTCATGCTTAAAGAAGGTCATTAGTGACAAGCTTCTAGTTCAAACAGTGTTGCTAGAACTTGAATATGAAGGAAAAATCATATTTGAGCCTAAAGCAGTCACGGAAAAAAGAACCCGAAAACTACGAAATCAATTAATTTCAGAGTATCTCATTAAGTGAAAGAACCGACTTGCTGAAGATTCCAAATGGGAGGATGAGAATTTTATACAGAAGCATCCATAACTACTCAAGCGTTGAGGACAACATTTTTTTGAAGGAAAGGGACATGATAGGTCCCTATAATACTAGTGTAGCCCCCTTATTGTTATTGTTGTGCTCATGTAGCCCCCATATTATTATTGTTGTGCCCCATAAAATCTCACTAGTGTTATTGTTGTGCTCTTACATTATTATTGTTATGTAGGCTCTGATTATATTGTGACCCCTTAGACTCCTATATATGTAAAGGAGGTATTTTCATTTGTATCATCCAAGAATTGGTCATTTATGTAATGTAAATGAGGTTTACCCTCGAAGAGGATACTTTTTAAGTTGTTGATCTATATTTTATTTTATTTTGTGAGTTGGTTGCATAACATTATACCTCACCATTTTGGAAGGATTTTGGTCCCTAAATGCTTCCACTGAATGAAATGAGGAAATTTTTCCTCCACCTTCTACATGGAGTATCATTTAGCCTTACCTAGAAGCTTGTTTTTTAACCTAATCTACCAAAGGTCATGTTGACCCTATCTTGTAGTTTTGTACTTTTTTTTGCAAAATCGTATCCATTGTCAACTCTACTTGAGCATTTGGAGCTAAGTCTTCTATGGAAATTAGGACTTGCTCCTCTTCTCGAGATGACATGGATGACTCATAGAAATGTATTTTTTCCACATTCACCACTGAGTAAATGCACATGTATGGGGGTAGACTGCATTTGTAGGCATTGTCTCCTACCTTTTCCAATATTTCAAAAGGACCATATCACAAAGCCTTGATTTTCTTACTAGGGCCTTGTAGCCTCTCCTTGTTCAATTGTAACCATACTTTATCTCCCACTCTAAATAACTTATATTTTTAGTCTTGATCATGTCTATCCCTATACTTTTCTTATGACTTCTTTAATGTCTATTATACTTGTAAATGGATCTTCTTAATCTTCTTAACAAATTTCTCTACCCTTAAATCATACCTTGTGAGATCTTCTCTCACTTCTCCTTATTTTCCATATGCAATGTCCAAAGGTGAAGGTGGAAAATTGATCCAGGTGGATATTGGTGGCCACTTTCCTATTCCACTTAGACATCCAACATTGTTTCCTTTCAATTTCCTAATTGCTGGCACAATTTCCTATTTCAGTAGTTTTCTATTTTTGATAGTTTTTCAGGTCCTGGACTTTTGGAGTCATTTTGAGGCCCTAACTGATGTTTTTTGGGGAACATATAAACGTAGATCCCATGACAAATGTTTGTAATAAAAAGTTGTTGTCCTCAGACAAACCTTTATAATGGGCTATAGAGATCATATGCCAAAGTTATTGTAACCACCACCTCTGACATTTGCCTAATTTCACTGGCTTGCTAGGGTAAACATGAGACGAAGAGTTACTATGTGAGACCTAATTTCCAAGATGCACTTATAGAAAATGGGGTCCACATGTCCATAACTGATTGAAAACAACCAGTGATACATGATCACACTGTTATCATCCTATCTTGACCCAACATTTTTTATTTCCAGCTTCATTTCCTTAAATTTAACAAAAATTTCTATTTTTGGTAAATTTTCAGGTTCTAAACTTCGGATGCCATTTTGGGGGCCTAAATGACATTTTAAGGGAAAACGGTAAGATTGAAAAAGTGTCAAATCCTTCTCACTAAATATTTTTTTGGGCTCCTCATGAAGATATTTGAAACGATGTATTATGATAGTCAAATGGAGATCATATGCCAAAGGTACGACCCCGAGAAGTTGGAGGTCCAAACTACTCATTTATACAAAAACTTTGTGTACACAGTGCATGTAGGTTATAAATACATATATGTTCACTAATTTAATGAGCTCACTAGAGAATCATCAAGAAGGTTCTATGCCCTCTCCACATAGTTGCAACAACACTTATTAGTCTATACATTCATCAACCAATCAATAACTAACACAATTCATGACAAGAGCCACAGATGGTACACATGATATAACCAACATATAACCACAAAACAAACAACATAGGAATCATGACAACTCAGTTATAATATCACCAACAAAATCACTACAAGTATACATGATTTATAATAGAAGAATAGTTCTTATTAATATATGAAAAAACCAACCAAGTTAGGGACTTCCACGTACCATCCGACCATAGATTTGGCCAAACCAAATTTCTTTTTCATCCAATCACCCCCATGCCATATTCCAAGGCTGAATGTGGGATCTCATAGAATAAACCAAGACAATCCCAAAACAGGGCTTTCAGAGGCCAAACCACCTCAACCCTCAACCACAATTATTCCACCTCTATGGTTGGACATAACTAACGCCAACCAGATCAGTCTCTACCCAAGTTGTCTAGGGCTCCAGGAACTAGTAACTCAACCCACAACCTTCCAAGGCTCCAGAGTATTTGTCCAACCTGAATTCAAGGACTAGTAACTCAACCCAAGTTGTTCAAGGGCTTCTAGGGTGTTTATTCCAACCCACAACCATAAAGAATTATGAGCACCAATAAGAAAAAAAGCAAGTGGAAAAACCCACAACACCATGGCTATCCAGAAAACGGTAAGGCAAGGTTAAAACCATAGTCAATCCATGCCAATATCCATGCCAATGACAACAAATAACTAGATAATCGCATGCATGTACCATGCATCCATAAATCAATAAGGAGATCACACATGCAACATGTTACCTTCAAAGAAATCTAGTTCTAGTTGTTGACCCAACTATTCACTTGCGATTTTCTTCTTTCCTTTGCCTTCTTTCTCCAAATCCAAGTGAATACTATAGTGCTCCAAGCATGCTCCAATAATTCTCTAATATACAAGAGTATGAGAGAAATGAGAGAATAGAAGAGAGCTTCAAAACTAAATTGTCAAAAAGCTAGCAACTGATCCTTGGAAGCTTTTTTATCATTGAGGCCTCTATTTTCTTCATTTTCCTTCATTTTTCCTTCAATTTCTATCTCATGCTAATATGTGACCTTTCACCTTTATTTTCTCCTATTTTTATTTATTTGATAAATAAAATGCCAATTAATGTCTCTCTGCCTTTTCTAATGCCTTTTCCAATTTCCATAGCCATTAATTAATTACAAGTGATACCCATCACTATGCTTTTCCCAACATTCAACTTGGAATACGTGTCCCACGACCTTGGTCTTATTTTTTTATTTACATAGGAAATCAAATAGGGGTTGTTACAAACCCCTCCCCCTTGGCAGAACACTGTCCTCAGTGGTCAATGACACCTAAACACATGCTTCCCATGGAGCTTTATAACACAGCTTGATACAACATTTGCATCATATCATACTACCGAGACCATGACCATCATATCATGAACACATACCACTTATTGGAGCTTTATAACACAACTCGATGTGGTAATTAGAACACACACATACACATATATATATTCTTGACCATATCAAAACATCAAACACCTATGTCAGAATACATCCGTTGAACTAGTGAATAGAGAAGGATACATAGTTTGCATTTGATCAGCTATCTCCCATGTAGCTTCATCCATCCCAAAGTGATTCCACTACACTTTAACTTGCTCGATTTCTCGATTTCGGAGCATGAGCATATTTTTCTACAAAATGCAATGAGGTTTAAGATGGAATTCTCCTTCTAGTTCCACCTGCAATACAGACCAGTCAATCACATGATCAACATCCTTCACATATTTCTTAAGTAATGAAACATGGAAAATATCATGGACTTTCACTGTCAGAGGTAGTGCAAGTTTGTAGGCCACTGGTCCAATCCTCTCAAGGATCTTGAAAGGCTTGCAATATCGAGGTGCCAGCTTGGCACATAACCCAATCCTCAAGGAGTTGTTCTTGGGCTTGATGCACAAGTACACATGCTCCCTAACCTGAAACTCCTTAAATACCCTGTGATGATTTACATAACTCTTATGCGTGTCCTATGCTACCTTCAATTTCCTCTTGATAACCTACATTTCATGCTCCATATTTACCAACATATCCATTCCAATAAACACCCAATTGCTGGATCACTCCAGCTAATGTGAGTATTGTAATTCCTCCCATAAAGTGCCTTAAAAAGACTCATCTTTAAGGATTCATGATACCCATTATTGTATGCAAACTCTACCAGTGGAAGATACTCTTTCCACTTTCATTGCTGATGCATGACATACATCCTCAACATGTCCTCAAGGATCATGCTAACCCTATTTGTTTGTCCATTTGTCTGCAGATGATTAGTTGTACTAAAGGATAAATTTGTCCCCAAACCTGCAAACAACTCTTTCCAAAACCTGGAAGTGAACTTGGCATCTTTGGGTGACACAATATTCTTAAGGATGCCATGCAATATCACTATCTCCTTGATGAAAATTTGAGCTATGTCACTAGCTATATTAGTAGACGTCACTGGAATGAAGTGAACTAATTTTGTCAACCTATCAACCAAAACCATAATAGAATCATGTTGTCTAGATGTCTTCAAAAAACTTGTAATGAAGTCCATGGAATTGACCTCCCATTTCCATTTTGGAATTAGAATTGGCTGTAATAAACCACTTGAGTGTTTGCACTCTACTTTTACCTATTGACAATCCAAACATTTAGCCAAAAACTCAGCCACTTTCTTTTTCAAGTTCGAACAATAGTAAAACTTCTTTACTACTATCAAAATCTTCTAATATCTCGGGTGACTTGAATATTCTTAACATGAAATTCCCTCAAGATAATATTCTTGATCTCACTGTTTACTGGCACATATATCCTATCCCTAAATCTCACCAAACCATTTTCCGTGAGATGATAATCCACATCTTAATCACATGTACCCTGTTGTTGTAACATGTGCTTAAGCTGTTGGTACTTGTCATCCTACTGTCTTGCCTGCAAGATTTGGTCCTGTAAATTTCTCCCATATGAGCTCATAGTTTCCATGTGATTTACTTGTACTCTTCTGCTAAGAGCATCTACAACCCTTTTCTCCTTACCCTTAATATACCCAATCTCGAAGTCAAATTTACTGAGTGTGGCTAACCACCTAGCTTGGCATTCAAATTAGGTTGTTCAAACAAGTATCTCAACCCACTATGATCACTTATCGAAATGAACCTCCTTCCAAGAAGATATTGCCTCCACATCTTCATTGCATGAATGATATCTTCCAACTCAAAATCATGTGTCACATAATTTTTCTCATGTTCATTCAGTTTCCTTGACTCATAGCATACTACCTATGCTTCCTGCATCAAAAATCCACTAAGTCCTCTTTTGGAAGCATTTATACATACGACAGACTCTTTATTTAGATCTATGATCTTTAGAACTGGGGCATTTGTAAGAAATTGTTTTAACTACTCAAAACTAGATGCACATTTCCTTTGTCCATTCAAATTTCTTTCCTTCTCTCTACAAACATGTAATAGGATAGGAAATATGTGAGAATTTATTGATGAATCTTCAGTAATAACCTATTAACCCCATAAATTATCTGACCTCATCCACATTCCTAGGAGGTCCCCATTCCATGATAGCTTTGATCTTTTTTGGGTCTATTGCTATACCTTCCTTGGAAACCACATGCCCCAAATAATTAACTTATGTCTGAAATAAAATACACTTACTAAGTTTGGCATACAATTGACGCTCTCTTAGAAATCTCAACATTGTTGCTGGATGTTCTAGATGCTCTTCCTCATTCTTAAAAGATATCAATATGTTGTCAATGAATATTATCACAAACTTGTCTAGATAAGGACATAACACATTATTCATCAAACACATGAAAGTAGTTGGAGCGTTAGTTAAACCTAAAGGAACCACAACAAACTCATAATACCCATACCTAGTTTGGAAGGCAGTCTTATAAATTTCCTCTTCTTTGGTGTGTACCTAATGATATCCTGATCTTAGATCAATCTTTGAGAACATTACTGCTCCCTTCAACTGATCAAACAAATCGTCAAGTTGCGGTAAAGGGTACCTGTTCTTGATCGTCACCTTGTTCAACTTCCTGTAATCAATGCATAACCTGAGAGTACCATCCTTATTCTTCAAAAAAAAAAATTGGTGCACCCCAAGGTGACACACTTTGCCTAATGTATCCCTTATCAAGAATTTTGTTAAGCTGAAATTTCAATTCCACTAATTCTAGAGTTCTCATCTTGTACAGTTCCTTCGATGCTTGTGCTACCCCTGTTATTAATTCAATATAAAAGACCACTTCCCTATGAGGTGGTAACTCTAACATATCTGTTGGAAATACATCCTGAAACTATCGCAAAACCATATACCTATTCAAGGTTTCAACATCCTTAACATCCTTCCCTTTGTCTCTAGAAATATGAACTGCAAACAATACACACCCTTTCCTGCTACCGTGCTTTTCCTGCATAGCTATAACCAATCTCACTGATGTAGGTTTCTTCTTACCCTGCAAGATTATCTTCTTTGCATCATCGTCTAAGCACTCAATAGCCTTATCATAGCAATCTACCTTAGTCCTATGAGAGTACAACCAATCCATACCTAACAACATACTATGTGATCCCAATGGATGCACATTTAGATGCATTGATGTAGATATACCATTCAACTCAAATGCACAAGATATTACATAATGATGAACTCTTTTCTTCGTACTTGTAGCCATCTGCACCAACCAAGACTCTGCATGCACTTCTTTATTCAAGCAACACTTATTCAACGGGTCAGGATTAATATAAATGGATGTTTAATGATCATACTGCCTATTATCCAATGTTTCATAAATCTAAGGAATACTCTGTCCAACATCCCCAACTGTTTGTGCCTCCTGAGCACTATAAATCTACAGTCTTCCACCTTGATATTGTGGACAACCTCTCCTGTGATGATCCTTTCCATAAGTCCAACACTGGAAATGATTCTTTCCATAACCCTTATTTTGATCCTCAGACTAAAATCCCTATCCTTTGTCCACTACATTAAATTTCTTGTACGATACAATATTCTCCTTGTCATTTGTATCTTGAGGTTTTCCTTTCTTCTTAACCCACTTTTCTTTATTCTTCTCATTACCTTTCTTGTTAGGTCCCTATACTACTAGTGTAACCTATTATTGTTATTAGTGCAACCCCCTTATTATATTGTTGTGCCCATGTAGTCCCCATATTGTTATTATTGTGCCCCATAGAAGCCCATTATTGTTATTGGTGTGCCCTTACATTATTATTGTTATGTCGGCTAGAATTATGTTATGACCCCTTAGACTCCTATATATAGAAAGGAGGTCTTGTCATTTGTATCTTCCAAGAATTATTCATTCGTGTAATGTAAAGGAGGTTTCCCCCTCGAAGAGGCTTATTTTGAAGGTGTTGAGCTCTCTTTTCTATTTTTTGTGAGCTGGTTTCATAACATTTGGTAACAGAACTTTGGATTCTAGGGTTTTGCTGCTCCAAATAGGTCATCGTGAATTTTTTGCTGTAATGTTTTTGCTACGAAGTTTCTGAAATTGTTCTGAACCTTGGGTCCAACTTTTAGATCTTGTCTCTTTATATTTTTGGAGATATGATTTGAGGAAGTTAGGGTTTTTAAAAGCTCCAGAATTCCATCTCAAATAGGTCATCATGGCATTGTCGCTATAAGTTGTTTTCTACGAAGGTTAAGAATCTAAAATTAAAACCCATTTGAGCCTAAATCTTGGTGAAACTTGGGCCCGTATTTCAGATCTTGTTTTGCTATATTTGCGGAGATATAGTCCAAGACATTTAGGGTTTTTGCAGGATCCCTAATTATATCTCAAACAAGTGACCTAGGGAAAATTTTCATAACTTTCTTTCTGAGTATAAGATTGAAATTTCGTAAGAAGTTACAGAAAGAGAATGTCCTGTAGTTTTCTTTATATTATTTTCAGGTCCTAATGTTGAAACAATGACACGTGGTATGTCGTACAATTTCACTCTACTGAACCAATCTATAATTAGGTCATGGCAGGAGATTGGGCATAACTCTTTCTTTGAGAATCCAATTGCGATCAGACTTGTGGGGTTAGAAAGAGGACTTAGAGGTCTAGTACAAACTGAAATTTCAAAAGTGGGAGATCCGCAATTACAGAGTTACAGTCATTTCAAGATTGAGCTCCTGAAATCAAGAAAAGGTGAAATGAGGAAGTTTGATGGAAAGGATCCAGTAAATTGGATACTAGAGATGGAGCAATATTTTGATCTACATGATGTACAATTGTTACAAAAGGTATATATTTCATCTTTATATTTAGAACCGAATCAGTTTTTATGGTATAAAGGGCTTTGTTCTCTTAAAGCACTTGTCACTTGGTCAATTTTCATGGAAGAAATGATAGCACATTATGAGGATACAAAGAGTAACACTTTCTTTAGCCAATTGATAAATCTCAAACAAAAAGGTTCAATGGTAGAGAACATTGAGGACTTCCAAAAATTGAACATAAGGGTAAATGATATTCCAAAGAAGTAAAGGATTGATGTCTCCATAGGGACTTTAAAGGACAACATTCAACATGAGGTTCGTCTTTGGGAACCTGATTCAGTGGAGAAGGCATTCAGGTTGGCAAGAAAAATTGAAAGCGGAATTATGAAAACAAGGAATCCTACCACTCAAAACTATAAATATGGAAGTGTTTTTTCTCCTCACCTTCCACAGCCTACAAAGTTTACACCACAACAATTGTAAGAAAAAAGAGAAAAAAGGCTTTGTTACATTTGTGATAGCAAATACACTAAAGGTCATAAGTGTGCTGAGAATAAATTATTTTACGTAGATTGTGAAGAGGAGGAAGAAAAGGATCAAGAAACATAAAAAGAAGAGGATATACACCAGGAACCAACCCTAGGAAAGAAGAAATGAATCTAACCATATCTTGTAAAGCATTGGCAAGAATTACCACTCCTCAAACTCTCAATATAGAAGGACATATCAAGAAGAAAAATGTTCAAGAAGTGAAAGATCACATCGAGCATCAAGAAATGGATCCAAGAATATCTTATAATGCATTGGCAAGAATTACCACTCATCAAACTCTCAATATAGAAGGACATATCAAGAAGAAAAAGGTTCAAGCAATGAAAGATCACATCGAGCATCAACAACAAGTTCTCCAACTTTTAAAGGATAACCCCACTTTGGTGTAGAATCGAAGGAAACAACAGGTAGATCAACATCACAGTGAAAGAAGTTTTGATGTAGGTGTTTGGGTATTTTTACAAATGCAACCATACAAACAAATGTCCCTCAAGCAAGCTAAGAAGGATAATAAATTATCACCAAAGTACTATGGTCCCTACAAGGTGCTGCAAAAGATTGGTACTATGGCATACAAATTGGAGCTTCCTACATCTTCTCGAGTGCCCCTAGTTTTCCATGTTTCATCCTTAAAGAAGGTTATAGGTGACAAGCTCTAAGTTCTAACAATATTTTCGGAACTTGATGAGGAAGGAAAAATCATATTGGAACCTAAAACAGTCATGGAAATAAGAACCCGATAGCTACGAAATCGATCAATTTCAGAGTATCTCAGTAAGTGGAAGAACTTACATGTTGAAGATTCCACATGGGAGGACAAGAATTTTATACAGAAGCATCCAAAACTACTCAAGCATTGAGGACAACAGTTTTTGAAGGAGAGGGGCATGTTAGGTCCCTATGCTACTAGTGTAACCCATTATTGTTATTAGTGCAACCCCCTTATTATATTGTTGTGCCCATGTAGTCTCCATATTATTATTATTGTGCCCCATAGAAGCCCATTATTGTTATTGTTGTGCCCTTACATTATTATTGTTATGTCGACTCTGATTATATTATGACCCCTTAAGTTCTTATATATAGAAAGGAGGTCTTGTCATTTGTATCATCCAAGAATTATTCATTTGTGTAATGTAAAGGAGGTTTCCCCCTCGAAGAGGTTTATATTGAAGGTGTTGATCTCTCTTTTCTATATTTTTGTGAGTTGGTTTCATAACATTTCCAATCTTGCTTAGACTCAGTCTTGCACTTCAATTTCTCATAACAATGCTTAAAATTTCTGATGGCTTCCTCCATTGATCTAGGCTCATCAAACTCAATTTTGTCTTTGAATGATATTGACAACCCGTTGATGAATCTTGGAATCTTTTCTTTCTCCTCCTTAAGATAAGGTACATATCTCAACAACTCCAAAAATTTGCTAGTATACTCCTCATCGATCATAGATCCCATCCTCAACTAATAAAGCTCCTTTTCTCTGTCATCAAAATATGCTTTAGTTAGATACTTCTTCCTGAAAAGTATCTCAAACTCACTCCAATTCAGATCCTCTTTTTGAATGTAGAAAATCCTTGTAGATTCAGAAGCTCATGCAATGTACTAAAGCATAGGACAAGAATCTACTTCTACTTTCAACCAGTGGAAGCCAATAGATCGATGGAAACAATATGAACAAGAAGAAGATAAATCAATGGCACATAATACAAGATGTATCTGGGGAAAACCACTACTCAAAACCCTGCTATCTGTATTGCATATATCAAAAATATGTGTGAAGATACAAAGTTTGTTCTCACTAGAACAATTCCTCACAAGTATGATCAACTCTCTCAACTCAAAAGTTGGCTCTTGGCCAACACTTAGCCAATTCTACAACTCTCCAAGCCCCTAATCTCTTGTGTAATTCCTAGGATGAATATCCTGTATTTAAAGGGAATTCATGCTTCCAAAATTTCTTAATCCAAACATAACACCAATCTCTGATGCATGCATGATATTTACACTCCAGTAAATATTACAACTGATAGTACACTATCCCTGCACTTTAGTCTCAACTAGGTCTTTTTATGAGCTGACATGCATGAGTTTCTCATGAGGGAATCTTCAGTTAACTGTTGTTGGCTCACTAGTGGATGCACTAATGCACCAACTGACTGTTAGTCCTCTATTAGTTCCTCAAATAGTTTGCAACTAATTTTACTGAACTTAACTCAGTAAATTGATTGATCTAATTTACAACTCAATTTAAACTCATATTGGACCCCTAAAATTTAGGGAGAACATATACATGACTACAGAAAGACTTCCGACTTGAAATTCCTCAGATAATTAAGTTAATTAAACTTAATTAACTATTTACAAGTTTCTATGAGAATATAATTTGATTTTACTTCTCAGTTTAGTTCAAGGACAAATTAAATTGGAATTTCTTGTTGCCATTTCTCAACATTCCCTCTCAACAAGAAAGGGATTATCAACTACCTCGATCTTGTCTCTATGAAACTCAAATTTACATCTTGACAATGCCTTTGTCAAAATGTCAACATCTTTCTCCTCCGTGGGAATGTACTCTAATAACATAATCCACCTCAATACACAATCTCTGAGATGATGATATTAGATATCAATATGCTTGGACAGATCATGAAAAACTGTATTTTCAGAGAGTTTGATACGAATCTGATTATCGCAGTAAATCATAGTTGGATCCATCTATTGCCCAAACAAATGAACTAGGATATTCCTCATCCAGATGGCCTCACATGATGCCTGACTTGCAACCATGTACCCTGCCTCTACCAAAATGAGTGCAACTGATCCCTGTTTCATGTTGTACCAAGAAATTTTCACTGGCTCAATATTGAAAATCCCTCTTGATGTGCTCTTCCTATCGGATGAACTCCCTATCCAATCTACATCGGTGAAGCTTTGAATCTTCACTCCCTCTTTCTGTCTGTACCATAATCCATACTGAGAAGTGCCCCTGAGGTATCTCAACACCTACTTTGTTGCCTTTCAATACAACTTGGTAGGCCTAACCATCACTTGACTAAGCTAGTTAACTGCATAGCACATATATGGTCGTGTGTTCACCAAGTTCATGAGTGAACCCATAAGCTACCTGTAAATGGTAGCGTCCAGTACTTCCCTTAAAGTAGCATCCTCCTTCCTCCAGTTACCAGCTAGAGGAATCTCCATGGGTTTACTGCTCTCCATGTGGAATCTCTTGAGTATCACATTGGCATACTTTCCTTGAGACACAAAAAACTCCCCATCTCCTTGCCATACCTCCATGCCAAGAAATTAATGCATGAGCCCTATGTCCTTCATATCAAACTCTCTTGCAAGGTCCTCCTTACAATATTTGATTCGTTGATCATCACCTGTCAGTAAGAGATCATCAACATAAAGTACAATGATCAACAATTTACCTTCCACCACTATGTGGTATAGGTTCACATCTGCTTCACTCTTCGTGAAGCCCAACCCAATGAAGTAGCTATCCTGGTGTACCAAGCATGGGGTGCTTCTTTAGCCTATACAATGCTCTCTTGAGTCGGCACATACACGGCTCACGGTCAAAGGTTTCAAAACCTTTAGGCTTCTCTATGTACACCTATTCCTCAATCATGCCATTAAGGAAGGTTGTCTTCAAACCCATCTAATGTATCTTCCAACCCATCTATTCTGATAGTGCCAATATAGATCTAATTGATGAGTACCTTGCAACATCAGAAAAGGTCTCATCATAGTCAATCCTCTCTACCTGTGAAAAACCACGGGCCACAAATCTAGCCTTATGCTTATCCACACTACCATCTGCAACTTGCTTTACCTTCTAAATCCAACGAGAGCTCCCCACTGACTTGTCCTTCGGTCTTGGTACCACAACCCAAACACTGTTATGAAGTATGGAGTCATACTTTTCCACCATGGCATCAACCCAAACTAGCTGCTACACTGCTTCTTTAAAGGAAGATGGCTCTTTCACAAGACATTCACCCATAAGAGCCATGTATCTAGTATACCTCTTAGGTGACCTCCTCTTCCTGCGCTGATAAGTGGGTGCTCCCACATTCTCTCATGCATCATCCAAAAAGTTGTTAGCCTCTCTGGTGCACTTTCTTACCTCTCTAGAAGACTTTGCCTAAGTGGATGTCTCCACTCCTGGATCCTCTGCATGTGGCTGCTCCACATCAATCTAAGGCTCCTCAACCTTAGGAGAAAAAATCTCCTCATCCACATGTAGCTCAAGGTCCCTATTAGGGGAAACTCGCATGGCCTTCTCCTCATTGAATTTGACATCCTTGCAAACCACTATCATCATGCTAGTTGGCAAGTACACTCGATAGTTGTGAGGTGTATCAGTGTACCCCACAAATATCCCCAAATCTGTTATCAGCTCAAGATTCTTCCGTGCATATTTAGTCACATGGAAATATATCGATGACCCAAAAATCCTGAAGTGACCAACATCTAGCCTCTCACCAAAATAAGCCTCCTTTGGTGTCTTCATCTCAAGTATCCAATGTAGGTTACAGTTATGAACATAAACTGTTGCATGCCTTAACCCACAAGTGTAGTGGTAGGCCTTGATCATGCAACATCACCCTCATTGCCCCTACTATGCTTTTGTTCTTCCTCTCGGCCACCCCATTTTGTTGTGCGTTATGGGGTGTCATCAACTCCCGTTTAATCCCTTCCGCTACACGAAAGTTCTTAAACTCATTTGAGACATACTCACCACCATTATCACTCTGTAGAGATTTAACCTTCTTGCCCAACTCTTTCTCCACCAATGCTTTAAACGCACAAAACTTTGTGAAAATTTGGTCCTTTTTCTACATGAAAAATATCTAGCATTTACGGGAATGGTCATCAACAAATATAGCATAATACTTGTGTTTGGTCGTGGATGCTGTCGAGAAGGGTCCACACGCATCTAAATGGACTCACTCTAGAATAGCCTTTGCTTGACTATCTCTGTCGTGAAAGGAAGACTTGGTGTATTTTCATAAACTACACCCCTTTCATGTATCAACTTGCTCAAACGTACCTTTGGGAAGACCGGTAGAGGTCTGCTGCAATATCTTCAAAGCACCATGATGGAAGTGGCCTAATCGTCTATGCCACAACTCGCCAACATCTTGGCTCTGTACCCTTTCTGCTTTTATGCTCAAAGAAGCACACTCCTCTACCTCCATCTTATAGAGATTCTTCACTTGAATCCCTATCTTCTTTACTTGACCCGTGGCTATGTGTCAAAGGAATGCCTTTCCTTTTGAGAAGATCACATCATAGCCTCTATCCTCAAGCATGGCAACAGATACCAAGTTCTTCTTCAGCCCGGGAACATACGTAACATTCTTCAAGGTGAGTGGAGCCCCATGCTCCCTCAAAAAAGTAATCGTGCCCAATCTAGTAACACTATACTTCTCATCGTCACCCATCTCGATATGCATATGGAAATCTTTCTCCTCCAGGTCACTGAATAACTCTTTGTCGCCAGTCATGTGGAATGAAGCTCCATTGTATACGTAGCATACAATTCCCATCATTGATGACACCATGCATACAATGAGGGAAAAGTACAATTCGAATCAAGAGGCCAAAGCCTCACCCGCCGCTCCTCCTGAGGAATTCTTCTTGGACTTCTTGAGTGGACAATTTGTAGCAAAATGGCCCAGCTCATGACAATGCAAGCACATAACTTTTTTCATGTCTTTACTCTTACCTCCATGATAAGAATCTGATTTGGAATGTGAAGCTTTCCCTTTCCCCTTATTTGTCTTAATCGCTAAGGCACAGTTCTCTTCATCATCAGTCTTTGATGAAGAGCCATCCCTGGTGTTCCTCCTAATCTCCTCCTACATCAAATCCGAGCATTGTCGTTCCAATCCGACTGCTTCTCCCTACCATTGAAAGAGTCCTGATAATTATTACGACTCTTTGGGAGTCCTAGTAGAGAAAGACTCACCATATCGTCCTTGGCAACTGTGATTCCAACACTTTCAAGTTCATCATGACACTGGGTGAACTTGGTAAATTATTTTGGAATAGTCTCACCTTTCTCCATTTTGATTTTTCGAAGTTTGTCCTTCAATGCCAATTTCCTTTTATCATTTCTATTCTAATACAAGTCTACCAATGCTTTCCACATAGCATACAAAGTTTCCTTTCGATGGAGACTCGAGACAATGTGGTCTCGAACTCCCTCAAGGATTATCTGACTCGCCTTCGCCACACAATTCTTCCATTCGGCCAAATTATGCGCATTCGATGCTAGTGGCTTAGGAATTTATTAATCAGCAAATTCCTTCAAGTCATTATCCTCTAGCAGAACCTCCATTATGTCCCTCTAGGCTATAACATTTGAGCTACCTTCCAAGGCATACTCGAGCTGCAAATCGTAGAAAGCCATCTGCCAATCCTGAAGTATGTATTGTAAATTTGTATTTCACTTGTAACCCAAAACTCAAAACTTCGAAATCTCCTCTACTATACTGTCTTCAGCTCTAATACCATGTAGAATTTTCCTTATAGATTCACAAGCTCATGCAATGTACTAAAGCATCTACTTCTACTTTCAACCAACGGAAGCCAATAGATTGATGAAAACAATATGAGCAAGAAGAAGATAAATCAATGGAACATAACACAAGATGTATTTGGGGAAAGCCACTGCTCAAAACCCTAACCCTGTTATCTATATTGCATATATCAGAAATATGAGTGAAGATACAAAACTTGTTCTCACTAGAACAATTCCGCACAGGTATGCTCAACCCTCTCAGCTCATAAGCTAGCTCTTGGCCAACACTTAGCCAATTTTGCAACTCTCCAAGCTCCTAATCTCTTGAGTAATTCCTAAGATGAATAACCCATATTTAAATGGAATTCATGCTTCCAAAACTACGCAATCCAAACATATGATCAATTTTTTATGCATGCATGACATTTACACTGTAGTAAATAATACAACTGATAGTACATTGTCCTTGCACTTTAGTCTCAACTGGGTATTTCTCTGAATTGACATGCATGAGTTTCTCATGAGGGAATCTTCAGTTAACTGGAGTAGCACTAGTGGATGCACTAGTGCACCAATTGACTGTTAGTCCTCTATTAGTTCCTCAAACAATTTGGAACTAATTTAACTGAACTTAACTCAGTAAACTGAGTGATCTAATTTCCAACTCAATTTAAATTCATACTGGACTTGTTATGGAACCAGCTCAAGAAAAGATAGAAAATATAGATCAATTCCTTAGAATTCAGCCTCTTCGAGGGGGCAACCTACTTTACATTACATAAATGAACAATTCTTGGATGATTCAGATGATAAAACCTCCTTTCTATATATAGGAGTCTAAGGAGTCACAATATAACCTAGCCGACCTAACATTAATAATATAAAGCCACAAAAATAACAATAGAGGGATTCTATGGGGCACAATAATAACAATATGGGGACAATAGGGGCACAACAATATTAATAAGGGGTACAACTACAATAGTAATGGGGTAATCACTAGTATTATAGGGACCCAACATGCCCCTCTCCTTCAAAAAAGTGTTGCCCTCAATGCTTGAGTAGTTTTGGATGCTTCTGTATAAAATTCTCATCTTCCCATGTGGAATATTCAACAGATAAGTTCTTCCACTTGATAAGATACTCTGAAATTGATCGATTTCGTAGCTGTCGAGTTCTTGTTTCTGTGACTGCTTCTGGTTCAATATAATTTTTCCTTCCTCGTCAAGTTCTGGCAATATTGTTTGAACTGGTAGCTTGTTGCCTATAACCTTCTTTACATGAAACATGGAAAACTGGTGCAATCGAGAAGCTGCAGGAAGCTCCAATTTGTATGCCATAGTACCAATCTTTTGCAACACCTTGTACAAACCATAATACTTTGGTGATAATTTATTATCCTTCTTAGCTTGCTTGAGGGACATTTGCTTATATGGTTGTATCCTTAGGAGTACTCAATCACCTACATCAAAACTTCTTTCACTGCGATGTTGATCTCCCTGTTGTTTCATTCTATTCTGTGCCAACATGAGGTTATCCTTTAAGAGTTGGAGGACTTGTTGTTGATGTTCGATGTGATGTACCACTGCTTGAACCTTAGAAATTTCTCTTAAATATGATGTGATGGATGGTGGCTGATACCCATAAAGTGACATAAATGGGGTCATTTTTGTTGCTATATGGAAGGAAGTGTTATACCACCATTCAGCCAGAGGTAACCATTTGACCCATTGTGTCTGTTTATCAGATACAAAGCAACGAAGATATCCTTCCAAACATTTATTTACTATCTAAGTTTTCCCATAAGATTGAGGATGATAAGATGAGCTATGAGCTAACTGAGTACCGAGACAAGAAAATAATTTTGTCCAAAAATTT
>APFE031109974.1:15886-31130 GCA_000404065.3 Pinus taeda | reverse complement strand
CATTATTGAACCCTTTTGTTTGAGACTTATCAATTGGCTAAAAAAAGTGTTGCTTTTTGTATCCTCATAACATGTTGTCAATTCTTCCGTAAAAATTGCCCAAGTGATAATTTTTTACGAGAGCAAAGCCATTGATACCATACAAACTGATTTGGTTCCAAATATAAAGTTGCAATACGTACCTTTTGTGTGTTTTGCACATTATTGAGATCAAAAAATTGCTGCATCTGTAATATCCATGTTGCGGGATCCTTGCCATCAAACTTCCTCATATCGATTTTTGGAATATGGTGGGTCTTCGATCCAACATTAGAGTCATTGAAATCATGATTAACATTTCTTTTGTTCTCATCATGAGTTTCCTTTACTACCTTTCACCGTTAGTAAGCATTTCTTGTAGAAACTTTGTTAAATCTGTCTTCAAATATGTCTTCAAATCTTCCATGCCTATCTTCAAATATTCCATTCTTGTCTTTAAACCATCCATCTTAGCTTCTACATATTTATTTAAACCATCCATCTTAGATTCTGTTTATTTTTGTGCAAGTGACACTTGTTGCACTTGGTCTCGTAATTTTGATATACCATGTTGCATTTCTTCCTCTTCTTCATGAGTCATGCTAGAGCTTTCAGGTCGCCTACTAGGTGTTTCCATTTTCTTTCTTCGGGGCATAAATTACTGATAATAATGCTTCACTATGCTCTTTGAATTCCTTCAAAATAATTTTTCAAACCGAGCTTAAGCAAACATTTAAAAAAATATACACACCTTTTTTCACTTTGTAGGAGCTCAATATTGCCTCTGATGTATATTTGTAATTTCGGATCATCCAGTCCTAAAAATGCGAACTACGGTAACCCTCTTTGTCCTCTTTCCAATGCCACCAGTCTGACCCCAATTGGATTCTCCAATGAAGAGTTATGCCAAATCTCCCACGACTAATTCAGTAGAGCGAACTTGTACGATGTGCCACGTGTCCTTGTTTTGACCTTTGGCTTTTAAAAATATTTACAGGAAACTACAGTCCGTCCTCTTTCTGTAACTGCTTAGGAAATTTCAATCTAATGCTCAGAGAGAAAGTTATGACGATTTTCCCCAGGTCACCTGTTTTGAATGTAATTCAGGATTCTGCAAAAGGACCAACTTCCTCAATTCATATCTCCGAAAATATAGCGTGAAAAAGCTCTGAAATTCGGACCTGAGATTCAGTGCGATGGCTTTTGTTATGCCCTACAACAACCCCCCATTTCATATCACTAAAATTCCAAAAATTATAATGTGAAATGGGTCCCTTTTTAATTTTTGTTTTTAAATTGGTATCAATTTAAGGTTCTATTTTGCAAAGAGGCTTTTTAATAAAACCATTCAAAAAAAACCCGATATAAAATGATTTACTTTCATCATTGCGATAAAGCAATCGTAAGATTGCATATCGCAATGACAAAGAAAATATAATGTAAGGGACATATTGGTTTTCACTGATGCGAAATCGCTATCGGATATCGGAAAAGCATAAAATGACACAAGTAATGATCTTTGCTACCATGCGATGCGAAATCGGCAATCGGCAATCGGCGATAACAGCTAAAGCGCAACTAAGCTTCTCCTCATATGATGCGATGCGATATCGCTATCAGCATTCGGTGATTCACCATGCCCTCATCCTAAGCGGTACTACCAGCGATACCCGATGCGATGCGATATCGGATATCGGCGATCGGGGATTCCAAGCAAAACCAATGCAATAATTCAAACATTTCCCCGATGCCCGATTTCGCAAAAGGTAAATCACACATTTCTCAAGGTAACAGTCATAAACGCAGTTTGATTTGATTTATTCGTAATTAAGGCCATATCCTTTGGAAAAGCCGCTCATCCGTGTTCAAACCGCCAAATAGACCTCAACATGCTTCAAACAAATCATTTATCCATTAATCGAAGCAATTGTAATTAATAAGACTGACAGGCCGTAACGATCATTTAATAAGAAAACAGGCTTGAGGCCATCCACGTATTTGCTCCTAAGGCCACCTTAAGTCGATTAATTACTGTGAATGCACCAAGATATATATGTACTTAATTCTGTTTGATTGATGATATTGTTGCATGTGTTGCGCTTATCTTTCACTCTGCGCAGAATTCTTTCATAGAAACAGAAGAAAGAGGATTGGGAAAGAAATCCAAGAAGACTACAATGCCTACTGCTTCGCCAGCCGCAGGGCTAACTGTCTCTGATCCAACCGGGGAGAACAAAGGACTAATATAAGATAAAACATGCCTAGGACTCCCCAAGACCACTTGGCAGGGGATCTATAATTTGATTGAGGCCGAAGGGCCAATGGTGACCGAAGTGGAGATTTTATGCGACAATACCAGCAAGTCCGATGCCAATCTAAAAGACTTGGCTGATTCCTTCCTACACAGAATAGCGGCCAGGGAGCAGGTTCTGCCTTACACAGATGTGGTAAGGTGGGCACTCCAAGAACTCCCAATTGTTGATAGACTGTTTGAATCTACGGATGGAAGGGTTTTCGGCTCGTTTCGAGCCGAAGACCTACGGCTAATGTATCACCTGCCACGAGAAGAGAAGAAGTATAATGCTGCGTTTTTGGAGAAGTTTCGAGAAGAAAACGAGACCGAATCTGATCTATACGAGACTGGAGACATAATCCAGCAAAACACAAGCACGAGACCTCGGGTAAGTACTCAGTTGACTCCCTGTGTTCACCTTACTGTTATGTTGGAGTTTTGATGTGTAGGCTATGGGGAATGCATGACTCTGCCAATATCACCATAGAAATGGTTCCCCTAATAGAGGCAACATGCAGTGGGGAAATCATGGACTGGGCGGATATTTGTCCGACAAGTTAGCCAAAGCCATTCTTGACTTCAGGTCTGACTATCGTGTCACAGAAAGGGTGGTAAAAGTTTTGTATATGACTTAAACCCTGAAGCTACACTATTGTACTTCAGGGATATTCTTTTATGAAACTTGACCAATTATTCCGAATTTGATGAGGAAGGCTTTTATGCAAATATGCACTATTGTCATTGTTTGAAAGCATTTCTGTGTTGAAGAAGGAATTTTGAATAGCGATTGATATTTCGGATCGATCTACAGCTCACATGGTACTATTATCTGCGTCTGTATTCTTTTTCGTTATATGAATTGTTATTGAAATCGCTCTTGCTATTATCGCTTATATATATACGTGTTTTTCATAGCATTCTTTATGCATGCCACTATTGGTTGTTTATCGTATGCTCTTCTTTCAGACGTATATATGTATCGATGATATGAACAGTGAATGTAGTAATCTGTATACATCGCTTCATTGTGACTATTCATGTGAAGCAATCTTTGAATGATTGAACATCCTTATTTATTTCGCAAAGTCATCTATATGCCTGATAAATAGATAAAGATTATTTAACGCTACATTCTGAATGAATAAGTTGTTCCCGGGATTATTATTAGTTTCCCTACTTTTGTCAATAGAATAAGTCATTCGCCTATCATTCAAGCAATTTATTCATCACCCATCCATCCCTTTTATTTCATTATCGGGAAACTGGTCCCGTTATCTCCAGTCGGAGCCACCATTCCAAACGGAAAAGGAGCTGTACCAAGGTCCGGACTGGGTGGTTATCCCCGATGTTGTGGCAACGATTTCCGAGGCCTCAACATTTCTGGCGCTAGAAGGAGGGCCATACGCTATGAATGGCAAGTAAGCCAACACCTACAAACCATTCAAAGAGCAACTCACCCTCCACTTCTCCTTGAATATCTCGTTCACATTCTGAATTTTCAGTATCTAGACGAGATGAAGAGGAATCAACCACTACTGCTCAATTACATCATACTTCAGAACACTTAAGCCCGAAGTCCCCTGAAGTCCAATCCATCATCCAAAAACTTCAAGGCTTCTCGATATCCCCTCCTAGATCTGAAGTATCACAAGGTAGTCATACTTCGCAATTTCATTTACCTCCTCATCTTACCAGACTCCAAAGTGAAAAGCTAGGTATTGAGCCACCTGAATTTCCTTTGCCCGAAAGGAAAAGGATCAAAAGGAAAACTGAAGGTTCTGGTAGCGATACCCTTTCTCCATCATCTTCCATTTCATCATCACCTGTGCGAAGTCATACACCCACATCACCACTTCATATAGTTGTTCACCAAGGGACTTCATCTCAAGGATCACAATCTTTTCAGTCAATACTTCTGCCTCCACCTCAAGCACCTGGAACACCACAACCGAACGTCGATAATCCTAAAATGGCTCAAAGACCATGGAGAAGTCCTGGTGCAGTTACTATGCCCGCACCTTTACATCCATTACCCGATTACCCCGAGAAATGGTTACCCAAATTTAATCCAGATGCTGGAACTTCTGCAGAAGAACATATTAATAATTTTATGCTATCAGTCAATTTAAAGGGAGTCACTGAAGAAGATGTGGTAGTAAGATTGTTTCCCTATTCACTACAAGGATCTGCAGGGTCTTGGTATTTTTACTTACCCTCTGGATCCATCACGAGTTGGAATATCTTCCAGGAACAGTTTCTCACCAAATACGGTGATGACAGACCCTTAGCTACACTTGTCCATGATCTTTCAAACTTAAGGATCGAATCAAGAGAACCTATTAAGGAGTTCAACTCCAGATTTAACAAACTCTTGAATAAGATCCCCACTGATGGTAAACCGAGCGAACAAGTTAGAAGCGAGTGGTATATCACTGCTTTGCCTTCAAATATTGCCATATTTGTTGATAGGGCCAAACATACCACATTAGCTGAGAATATGAAGGAAGCACTCACAGTAGAAAAAAGTGTAATCGCCTTAGAAAAGAAAACTGCCTTGGAAGAAAGAAAATCTAAAAAAGTGTCCTTTAAAGACGACTCTAAGAAAAAGAACATTAAGGATCCATATGACATGGAGGGCCTTCAAAAAGTCCTTAAAACTATGTCGAACGAAATGGTTGAAATCAAGAAACAAATATCATAATCCTCAACAAAGAAACCATATAGGAATTACAAGAAACCCGAGTCTAAACCCCCTAATGTTATATCATATGCAGACTCGGATCCTGAGGAAGAAGAAGAGGAAGAAACAGTTATACCATCGGAAGGAGAAGAAGAGGAAGTAGTTGAATGTCACGGAATGTGGGACTTTATACTCCCTAATTCCGATATTGATGCCGAACAAGAAGCCTTTCCTGTAACTGCAAGGAGTAAAGGTGCTCCCGAAACTGGTCCAAGCTAATCCTAAGAAAAGGAGTGCCGGAACAAACACTGTAAAGGAAAAGGTACCCGTTAGAAAACCAGCTGCAACAGTAACAAACAATCAGCCATCATCTTCTACTACACCTTTCACCATCTAAGACTTTAGTAATTTCTGATTCGATGGATTACAACATTGTTGATGACATGAAGAAAACTAAGGCAAACATTACCATGTTTGAACTTAGTAAATTAAAACATCAGCAGAAATTACTACTCAAAGAGCTTAACGCTGTACCTTTTTCCCCTCTTCCCACCACTAAAGCTACTAGCGACTCAGGACAACCCCCTCCTAGTAGAGTTGAGGCAACCGACACAATTATGATCGGAGATAGATCAAACTCCCATACCCCTCCTTTCCTCCTGACTTATGAAATTTAGAATCGAAATCTGCACAACTGCTTAATTGATTCTGGAGCATCTTCCAATATAATGCCTGCTTCAGTTTGTTCCAAACTGAATATAGAACCCCAGAAGTCTTCTATTCACATCCTGCAGTTAGATAGAACTAAAATTCAAGTCCTAGGAGAAATAAACTCTGTAGCAATCAGGCTTTCGATAGATCCAAGAATTGTCCAAAGGATCGATATTCTAATCGTCGATATATCTGAATTTTATGGATTGATTTTAAGCAGGGATTGGTCTGAAAAACTCCATGGGTATATCTCCACCGATTGGTCACATATGTGGCTCCCCTATAAGGGCAAGCCCAATCAAATAAGGATTGATCGAGAGAAGCATATGACCCATACTGTTACAGAATTTGAACAAGAAAACCAGCCAGTCGCGTTCAACAATAATATCCTAGGAAACTATTCTTCAAAGTCATTTTTCGGTAATTATGTTGCCCAACAATCCCCTTTCTCAGTTGATAATTTTGCATCACAAATCGAAAAATTTTCACAGACCGACAGGTCTAAATGCGTTAATATTACTGAGAATGTTGTAACAAAAACTATAGATAATTCATTATTTTGGTCTTTATATTTTCATGGATCTAAGTCCAGTGAAGGATCAGGAGCAGGATGCATTCTAGTCAGCCCACAAGGAGAAAAAACAATGCTGTCTTGTAGATTAGAATTTGAATGCACTAATAACACAGCCGAGTACGAAGCGCTTGTCCAAGGACTATACAAAGCAATCGGCCTCAAAGTTCAGTACTTAAAGGTTTTTGGCGACTCTGAAATAATTGTTAAGCAGGTAAGGAATACAATTCACTGTCTTTCGAACCATCTTAGACATTATCAATCGCTGGTGCAAGAACTTACCTCCCATTTCCAAGCATTCAATATATCTTCCATACCCAGGGCACAGAACTCCGCAGCTGATTTGCTGGCCAATGTCTCTTCCAAGCTGCTCCCTTCAGAGGACTTTTGTCCCGATAGGTTTTCAATAGAATTACTTTTTAGGCCATCCATTCCAGATAATGTAACCAATTGGAGAGTGTTTAACCATGATGAAGACATCTTACAATTTCTGACCTCTGAAAAATCCCATGACAATCAAATCATTGAGGAAGATGAGCATGATACTCAAATGCAAGGTAAACATGAAGAAAATTCAATCCCTAAGCGTGTAGTAAAGCTCGAAGACCTTTACGATATTAAAGACAGGTTCAAACCTGTATCTAATACAAAACTTCAGAGCTCTACCTTAAGGTTTGAATTAATAAACCTTGGCACCGAACAAAACCCTCAAAATATTAACTTAGGATTGGGAATTTCTATAGAGGAAAAGGAAGCATTTATTAGTCTGTTACAAAAAAATAAACATGTGTTTGCTTGGAGATATGATGATCTAAAAAATTATGACACATCTATCATTCAGCACACTATCCCAATGCTTCCCGAGCAGAAACCAATTCAACAAAAATTGAGAAAAATACACCCAAACTTAGAGAGTCAGATAAAATCTGAACTCAACAAACTCTTAAAAGCTAAGATTATTTTTCCCGTACGACACTCGAATTGGGTATCCAATATGGTACCAGTCAGAAAAAAGAATGGAGACATAAGAATTTGTATTGATTTCAGGAATTTAAATAAGGCAAGTCTAAAAGATAATTTCCCATTACCCGCTATGGAGCAGATACTCCAATCAGTGGCCGGTTCATAATTAATGTCTTTCTTCGACGAATTTTCAGGGTATAATCAAATTCTGGCTCACCCCGATGACCAACTCAAGACCACCTTTAGAACAAAATGGGGAACATATGCTTATCAGAAGATGCCCTTCGGACTCATTAATGCAGGAGCCACTTTCCAGAGGGCAATGGATATCGCTTTCAAAGGGTTAATTAATAGAATAGTACTTGTCTATTTAGATGACATTACTGTATTTTCAAGAGAAAGATCCAATCACTTGCAAGATTTGAACCAAATCTTCCAATGCTGTAAGAAATACGGTATTTATCTGAACCCTAAGAAATCTTTTTTTTCCCTTGATCAAGGTAAGCTCCTAGGCTTTATTGTATCTAAAGATGGCATCTATATCGACCCAGACAGGATTAGTGAAATTTCTGAAATCCCTTTTCCTCATAATAAAAAATCCATGCAGTCATTCTTAGGCCAAATTAATTTTGTAAAAAGATTCATTCCATATTTTTCTCAAATTATTTTACCACTCCAAAATATGATTAAGAAAAATTCAGTCTTCAAATGGGGAGTATCAGAGAAGGAAGCATTTGAACTAATCAAGAAATCAATAATCGATGCCCCAACTTTAAATACCCCAAAGTTTTCTAATCATTTTACATTGTACACCATCGCATCCGATTCTTCTTACGCTGCGGTACTTACGCAGATCAATGATCACAATTTGGAAGCACCGATTTCATTCTATAGCTCAAATCTTCAAGGTGCAGAATTAAACTATTCTGAAGTAGAAAAACAAGCCTTTGCTGTGTATAAAGAGGTTAAACATTACAGACCATTCCTGCTGAAAGCTCATACAAAGGTTATAGTTCCTTTCTCCTCAGTTAGACAACTGTTAATCCAGAGAGAACTAGGAGAAAAAAGGGCAAATTGGGTAACAACGCTTCAGGAATACGACATAGAAATAAAACCGACAAAGATTGTTAGAGGTCAAGGTTTTTGCAGGTTATTGGCAGGCGCATCCAACATCCCAGAATCAAGCGATATTGATCAACCTGAAATCATCAATCAGGTAAGTGCCATCGATTCTGAATCACAGTACGCTGATTTAATATTTTACCTAAAAAATGGATATGCACCTCCCAACTTGTCCTACAAAAAAAAAGGGCCATAAGATTGAAAGCAAAGAATTTTACCATTATTGATGATGTTCTGTTTAAACAAAATTATGATTATGTTTTACTAAGATGCCTTGAGAAACAGGAAGCACAAAAGGTCTTGCAGGAATTGCACAACGGACCAGCTGGAGGCCACTTTGGAGCTGATACAATAGCTCACAAAGTCATCCATGCCGGATATTACTGGCCCACTTTGTTTAGAGATGCTCATGAGCATGTAAGGAAATGCCCAAGTTGCCAAACTGCGAGTGGAAGACAAAAGAAATCAACCCTTCCTCTGCAACCGGTTAACATTGAACAACCATTTGAGCAATGGGGATTGGACATTATTGGAGAAATTACTCCTAATTCTTCCAAACAACACAAGTATATCCTTACTGCTACAGATTACTTCACCAAGTGGGTTGAAGCAATTCCGCTAAAGACAACAAACTATGGAGCTATTATTGAATTCATAGATCAATTCATCATTACCAGGTTTGGCGTCCCTAACGCTCTTGTTTTTGATAATGCTTCATACTTTTCAGGCAATGCTATGTTTGATTTCGCAATCAAAAGAGGTTTCAAACTCAAATACTCAGCTAACTATTATCCCCAGGGTAACGGTTTGGCAGAATCTACAAACGAAAACCTTATTAAAATTATCAAACGAACTATCGAACAGAATCACAAGACTTGGCACAAATCTTTAATATTTGCACTATGGGCTGACAGGATAACGCAAAAAGCTTCTATAGGTTCTTCCCCATTTAAACTTGTTTATGGAAAAGAAGCTGTACTGCCAACAAATCTGATTCTTCCTTCTCTAGCTCTAGTTCAATTTATTGAAGAAACTCCTTCTTCTTCTTTACAACTTAGGCACGACCAAATCTTGAAATTAGAAGAAGAAAGAGAAAAAGCCAAAATTACCCATGCGAAACATCAACAGATCATCAAATCATCATTTGATTCAATCTCGTCTGGTTCTAAGAAATTCCAATTTGGAGATTTAGTCCTGAAATGGGACAAAGCCCATGAAGATAAAGGTAAACACACCAAATTCCAGAAAATGTGGCTTGGACTGTTTCAGATCTGCGAAAAGATAGGCCATTCGACCTTTATGTTACAAGATTTATCAGGGTTAAGAGATTCTCTCCCTGTTAATGGCCTAGTCTTAAAGAAATTTTTCAACTGAGGAGGTAACCCCTTCTCCTTTTAGATAGCATTTTTATAGTTTGTAGCAAAACTAGAAAATAAAATTGTAAGGAATTTTCTATTTGACATTCGCTGAATTTAAAGAGTTTCTCAGAAACAAGCAATGCGATATTTACTTTTAAAATAATTAGAAGTATTAAACAAAAGGAATAATTTCCAGGAAATTAGTTATAATTTCATTCTAAGATTAAAATACGATCCTAGTGAACTCCTCTTGAAGTATAAATCTTGTAAATCTTTTTAGATTTTTCAAAATTGGTTATCAAAAGGTTATCAATATTAAAATAGAAACTAGTTCAAATTCAACATCTCAAACTCTTACCTTGTCATCCATCCTACCTTAAGGAGGAAAATTGTCTATCCCATTTTACTTAAGTTCATGATTATTCAGGATGCAATTCCAAGAATGCTAGATATAAAGTTGAGAGGTCTTATCACAAGCCTGCTTACCATGATCATAGGAAAATAGTTTGGTCGACATTACCAATACTGCGTACCAAAACAGGGTAATGGCTTCAATTGTAAGACAAGGGGTCTCATCACGAGCCAACTTGTTCGGTCAGATTACTACCAGTGAATGGCATTGTCAATCAACTGGCCACCACACCAGGGCAATGACTTTTTATCTTATAAAAGAACAGAAAAGGAAAATCAAAACAAATGTGAAAAACATAATTTTGAATTCATTCTGTTAATCATGTTCTCAAAGTAAACAGGACAATAGACAATGATATGGTTAAAAGGTATCCCTGCCGAGACTATGGACGTTTGCTGGCAGCAGAGGCTCTACCTATGACAAATGAGTTAATTTTAATATTTGGATTGGAATAGTCTCCTATTTTATCAATATCAACCAATAAGTGCCAATTTGAAAATCTAGAATGTATCTATTTTCACCAAGGGAGGAAATTAGCGAAGAAAGTTTTGTTCCCTTAAAATGCAACGATATCTAGTTATATTAGAAATTTCCCTTTTGAAAAAAATTTCTATTATGAGAAAGTTTAAGTATTTCTATACTATTCAGAGATAACTGCTTCTCCCAGCGAATCGCCAATTGTTGTGTCCCACAACAACCCCCCATTTCATATCACTAAAATTCCAAAAATTATAATGTGAAATGGGTCCCTTTTTAATTTTTGTTTTTAAATTGGTATCAATTTAAGGTTCTATTTCGCAAAGAGGCTTTCTAATAAAACCATTCAAAAAACCCCGATATAAAACGAGTTACTTTCGTCATTGCGATAAAGTGATCGCAAGATCGCATATCGCAATGACAAAGAAAATATAATGTAAGGGACATATTGGATTTCGCCAATGCGAAATCGCTATTGGATATCGGCAAAGCATAAAATGATACAAGTAATGATCTTTGCTACCATGCGATGCGAAATCGGCAATCGGAAATCGGCGACAACATCTAAAGCGCAATTAAGCTGCTCCTCATCCGATGTGATGCGATATCGCTATCGGCAATCGGTGATTCACCATGCCTTCATCCTAAGCGATACTACCAGCGATACCTGATGTGATGCAATATCGCATATCAGTGATCGGGGATTCCAAGCAAAACCAATGCAACGATTCAAACATTTCCCCGATGCCCGATTTCGCAAAAGCTAAATCGCACATTTCTCAAGGTAACAGTCATTAAGGCAGTTTGATTTGATTTATTCGTAATTAAGGCCATATCCTTTGGAAAAGCCGCTCATCCGTGTTCAAACTGCCAAATAGCCCTCAACATGCTTCAAATAAATCATTTATCCATTAATCGAAGCAATTGTAATTAATAAGACTGACAGGCCGTAATGATCATTTAATAAGAAAACAGGCTTGAGGCCATCCACGTATTTGCTCCTAAGGCCACCTTAAGTCGATTAATTACTATGAATGCGCCAAGATATATATGTACTTCATTATGTTTGATTGATGATATTGTTGCATGTGTTGCGCTTATCTTTCACTCTGTGCAAAATTCTTTCACGGAAACAGAAGAAAGAGGAATGGGAAAGAAATCCAAGAAGACTACAATGCCTACTGCTCCGCCAGCTGCAGGGCTAACTGTTGCTGATCCAACTGGGAAGAACAAAGGACTAATATCATATACAACATGCCTAGGACTCCCCAAGACCACTTGGCAGGGGATCTATAATTTGATTGAGGCCGAAGGGCCAATGGTGTTCGAAGTGGAGATTTCATGCGACAATACCAGCAAGTCCGATGCCAATCTACAAGACTTGGTTGATTCCTTCCTACACAGAATAGTGGCCCGGGAACAGGTTCTTCCTTACACAGATGTGGTAAGGTGGGCACTCCAAGAACTCCCAATTGTTGATAGACTGTTTGAATCTACGGATGGGAGAGTTTTCGGCTCGTTTCGAGCCGAAGAACTACGGCTAATGTATCACCTGCCACGAGAAGAGAAGAAGTATAATGCTTCGTTTTTGGAGAAGTTTCAAGAAGAAAATGAGACCGAATCTGAACCTATTCGAGATTGGAGACACAATCCAGCAAAACACAAGCACGAGACCTCAGGTAAGTACTCAATTGACTCCCTGTGTTCACCTTACTGTTATGCTGGAGTTTTGATGTGTAGGCTATGGGGAATGCATGACTCTACCAATATCAACATAGAAATGGTTCCCCTAATTGAGGCAACATGCAGTGGGGAAATCATGGACTGGGCGGATATATTGTCCGACAAGTTAGCCAAAGCCATTCTTGACTTCACGTCTGACTATCGTGTCACAGAAAGGGTTATTCCGCCATTTTACTATAGTGCATATATTATGGATGTGTTGTGTTTTAATTATGAATTTCTTGTACTGGGATGGAGATGGACATCGCAAGACCCCACACCCATTCACATATATCATCGAAAACTTTGGAAGACTAGTTATAAGCACCACATGTACCAAATCTGCAATGGTTTTATGTTACCAATTCATTATTTAATTTTTAATAAGCCTGCCCCTAAAATGTTTGAGCAAGCAGCTGTAGATTTGATTGCAGTAGCGAGTTGGTTTGGGGAGGAGAAATTCCCTTATATCATAGTTTTTGGTAGCCAGGCTAAACCACATGTGTTACCACTCTACATCCCTGATAAGTTACTTGCCAGGGATGTAGCCTATCAAATTAGCGCTGAAGGGGTTACCCAAACCCTGAAAAGGGCTAAAAAACATGTTTGGCCTCTTTTCCACTGAGAATTGGGATGTATACACTGCATGACATCAAGCATGCAGAGAAGGAAGCCAGAAAATTAATTTTCTCACTCTGGCTACCTTGCCAAGGAGGTAGTACGATCCAAGAAAGGTTGCTTATAATGCGCTCGACCAGGCCAAATTGGCCAAGGTTGAGCATAAAGAAGATAAATTTGAAGACTTGTTCGTATCAGCCGAATCATTGTATCAATTCAAGTCGCTTGCCCGAAATGTTTATAACGATGAAGGGCTAGTTGAGTTTAACAGAATTAGAGAACAGAGGTTGCAAAGTTTGCTTCTAGACTTGTTAGCAACTGTACCGACAGCCACTAGGTCAAGCGATTCTGAACAGCGACATAATACACCACTTCCTACTACATCAACACAGCAGGAGGAGATGCATAGCCAAAGGCAGGAGCCAACTTAGGAAAATGCACACCAACAAAAAGAAACCCAAACAAAGACCCAGGAGGAGAGCAGCTCTAAAGGTAACTAGGATCCATTAGTTGATCCGAATTTGCTCCAACAATGGAATCAATTCAGTACAATCATCAATAACTTAGAGTGCTCAAAAGATGATGAGGTTTTAAAGGAAGGCAATACACAGGAAGCGACATCGAAACCGGTTTCAGGTGAAACCAGCGGCATACCCAAAACAAAAAGATTAGAGGTAATTCCTAAAGATCCAACGGGGGAAATCGTTTTGCAAATTGAAGAAATCCCCCCTTTAGATATATTTTACAGCCCCAAGCATAAAGCCGTCGTGAAGCGACAGAGGAAAAGGAGAAGAACTGATCAATCTTCCCCACTCCCTGAATCAGCAGTAAAGGGCAATGTTGTATGGAAAGAGAAATTCAACCCCTCCGATGACTTAACCAGGCTATCGCAGTTCGCCGGAGCATATTCGGCGGTGACTATTGATAAAGCAACGGAGGTGAGCAATTTGTTAAAAGCAAAGGATCATGATATCTCTTCTCTACAGGCGAGATTATTAGAAGTCCAGCAGAGGGCAGAGCAGGCCGAAAAAGAATTGCTAGCACAACAACAGAACAATAACCAGCTGGTCAAGCAATTACAAGAGCAAAAACAGAGGATAGATGAAGGTGCGGTGCAAAGGCAGAAGGAGTTATCAGTGGGACTGGAGCAGTTATGAATATCGACTGAGGGAGCAATAAAAGCAAAAGACCAACAAATCGCTCAATTGACCATTCAAATTGAGCAAATGAAAAATCTCCCTAAGATAGATGAATTTAAAGTAGAAGCGCTCCAGCTAAATAAAGGATTGATTAATCAGGTTAAGTTGTTATGTCAACATCTCATATGAGCAGAACCATTGTGCGAATTGTCATCGTTTATAAGCGAAAAGGTAGAAAAAGCAAGGGCGGACTTGGATCAGGCAGAAGAAACATTGACAGACTTTATAGAATGGCAGGATTCAGATGTAGGTCGGGCAGCCAATCTACCAAGAATTCTAGAATCGCACAAAGAAATATTGTTCACAGAGTGGCAATCACAACTGATGAAAGCAGAAAGAGTGACTTCCAGATGTAGGACAATCAGTGGAAATTTAATTGAATTAGTAAATAATACATTGTATTTATCTAACACAATTTTCCAATGTACTCCAGGTCAATTAACAACAGCAAATATATTGGAGCATTCATGCTATCCGGATTTGGAGAAAAGCGCAAGATTGATCGCTGGAGTCAACAGTCTGACATGGGATGCATATTGGTTCTTTTTAATCAAACCATACAGCTAAAGAGCCGTCTTGAAGTGCCTAACCGATGCTGTCGGTTATATGATACCTGACATCCAGGATGCCACCTTCGCCGCCCAATTCATTTCACGCCTCAACAAACCGCTAGAAGTTTAACCGATGCTCGTGATACGTCAGCTAAGGTTTAAGGGCAAGCAACCTGAGGCATGACTCATTTCACCGACTTCCAGATCGTCCCTGAGAAGTAGTCCAGATTTACTGATACCAATTTAGTAGGATTTTGTTTCATAGATCTTTTTAGTTTAGTAGTATTTAAAGACCCTTTCATGCATTTAGAAAGGGTCGAAAAGGTTTTGTATATAACTTAAACCCTGAAGTTGCACTATTGTACTTCAGGAATATTCTTTTATGAAACTTGACCAATTATTCCGAATTTGATGACGAAGGCTTTTATGCAAATGTGCACTATTGTCATTGTTTGAAAGCATTTCTGTGTTGAAGAAGGAATTTTGAATAGCGATTGATATTTCGGATCGATCTACAACTCACATGGTACTATTATCTGTGTCTGTATT
>APFE031109971.1:70835-120128 GCA_000404065.3 Pinus taeda | reverse complement strand
CCTTCCTTGCTTTCCATTTCTACTTTCTTTTCTCCTTATTCTTGCTTGCAGTGGGTTGGGATGATCCCCCAACTTCTAGACTTCCATTCTTTTCTCTAGCTTCTAGATGATTAGCTTGTATAGATACCTCATCTATACTAGTGGGATTAAACATGAGGATAGTGTGCCTCATGTACCTATGTAGACCACCAATGAACTTCAATAGAGTCTCAGGTGAATCTAATGAGATTCCTAGAATCAATTCTCTCTTTCTAAATTCTTGAGTGTAGCCTTGCACACTTTGCCCTTTCAACTGTCGAAGAGTTTGCTAACTCATCATGGCTTGCTGCATGTATGCCAATGGATAGAACTGCTTTTTGATTGCAGAAACAAATTCACTCCAGACAGATATAGTCTTACCATGTCTTTTCATGTCAGCTTGGGTCCTACCTTCCCACCAAACCAAGGCAGTGCCTCCAAGGTATAGGCTTGCCAGCTGAATCTTTCTCTTGTCTGAATCGATATTTTGTACTCTGCAATAGACATAAATTTGTCTAATCCAATTGTCCAGCTTTTCTGCATTCAACTCTCCATCATATATAGGTAAATCAAATTTAACATTGAGTTTGATCAAAGATGCTTTCTTTTTAGGTCTATTAAGAGGTGTGAGAATGCTTTCCTCTTTCCCTTTGCCTTTTGAGTGGTCATGGGAATGTGACTCATCTTCTCCTTTGTCTTGTTTAGAGCCTGATGAATCTTCATCCTTATGTTTTCTAAATTCCCTATACATTTCTTCTACCATGGACTTTATGGCTAGGAAAATATCTATGAATTGAGGGTCTGGCCCCATAGAACCTTCTTCTGACATTGTCTTCTGAGGATAGACTCTCCGAATTTCGGGATTAGTTTCGACCAACTCTCCTTCTCCTAATTTGAGATTTGATCTAGTTAGCATTCAACAACCAAAACAAGCTTGTCTAACCTTAGTATCCTAAAGCTCTGATACCTCTTGATCTGAAAATCACTCGTGAATGATCTCAGTTAAATAATTAATGAATGAAGGTATTACAGACTCATGTGTTGGTGTGTGTCTATGTTATCTTAGGCAACGGATCGATCAGATTGCAAAATACACAGGCACTGGAAAATGGAAGGTAGTAAGAGTAACACAGTAAGAAAATACAAGAACACAACAAATTAATAATGAGTTCACCCTATCCTCCAGGGCTACATCTCTGGTCCAACTTTCAGTGGTGGCCTTCTTTTATTGTGTCTTTAAAGTAGAGATTTACAATGAGGAGCTCAACTTGAGACTCCTAAAACAAAAGATGCTTAGTAGGGTGGTTCTTGGATTCCCCAAGCCACTAGAGTGCACAGACTCTTTCCTTACCAAGTCTCTACCTCTCTGGTCTTTAATAGGATGAGTCCAATGGTGCTCAATTCCTGACAGATATCGTCACATGGATGGCTTGAACCTCTCAAGCCTAGTTCTGTCTGTGCAATGTTGCCTTAGGTCAGCTCAGCTCTCTGTTTTCTTCTTCTTGTTTCACTGTCTCTTTCACCTTTTCTGTCACTATTTTTCTTCTCTGGTTCATCTTTATCATCCACTGTTCTCTTTTGTTATGTCTATTTATTCATGTTGCAATCTACGCCATTAGATCTGGAGCCCCCAGATCCTATTGTGTTCGCTCTTCGCTCTTTTTGCACGGTTGACTTTCTCGAATGTTAGCGCGTGATGAGAGGTGGTTTTCTCTCTCATCCACCAAACACACGTCATGCGATGAATGAAATCCCTCGTTTTCTGCCAAATCTGCTTACCACCCCAATGTGCCTCCGATATACCACTGGTTTTGGAGCGCGGGACCCGCCTTTCACTTTAGCGCTTTCCCTACAGTTTCCTGGCTTCCCATGAGACCAAGCGCTCGGGGATTTTCCTTCTTGAGGGGTTTTTCCTAGCTATGCACTAATCATGCATTAGAAATGGCCTCAGTTTCCTGATTTGGGCTTCCTAACTGCCAGTTTTGCCTCCTGCGTGGTCTCCATGGGCCTCGGTCAGCGCGCTTTGACCGAGGTCCTCGTTGTTCCTTGTTGGCTACAAAATGCCACTATCTAGAGGTCTTCCTGATAGTTCTTTGTTCATAAATTCAAAGTCTATCTTGATTTGATACAGTCATGGCACTTTGATAATTTTCATGGATCCAATTCAGATCATCTAGACACTAGGTTGACTCATATACATTTCATAAATGCTCAAGAAGAGCTCTTTAATATTTTCTTTGACTCTTTGACTTCCTAATTCTCTCAATGGGAGCTACTAATACATAAATCTCTTGCTCATGAAACCCATGCAACAAGGAATAATAATATTTCTTTTATTTTATAGGTACAAAGATAAAAATTATATTTATGAAGACCGAACCTAGTTACACTTTCTTCAACAGAAGGCATGTCTAATTTCTCTCTATATTTCAATTTCCATGAACATTGTGTACATGGGAAGAAAAATCGGGTGAGTTTCCCCTGTAGTGCTAAGAGGGCTAAAGGGATATTAGAGTTTGTGCAAAGTGATGTGTTTTGATCTATGTCGGTTCCATCACTGGGAAAGTATATATACTATCTCTCATTTATAGATGACTTCTCAAGGAATACATGGATATATTTCCTTAGGAAGAAATCTAAAGTCTTTGACAGGTCTAAATATTTTAAGGCTCTGGTGGAAAATCAATCAGAGAAGAAGATCAAGGTGTTGAGGAAAACAAATGGTGGAGAGTTATGAAAGAATTAATTTGAAGAGTTCTAGAAGAAGTGTGGTATAACATGGAATAATACTACTCCATACACACCTCAGTAAAATGGAGTTATAGAAAGAATGAACATGATGTTGATGGAAAAGGAAAGAATCATGCTTAGTGGTGTCGGGTTAGGACATGAATTCTGGGTAGAGACAGTGGAGACTACATGTTACTTGGTTAACATATCACCTTCATCAACATTGGAGGATAAGACTCCACATGAGGTATGGACTGGTAAGAAACACTCTCTTTCACATCTAAGGGTATTTGGTTGTGATGCATATGTGCACATTCGAAAGGAGAAAAGAACCAAGTTGGATAGTAAATTTGAAAGGTGCATATTTATTGGGTATAAGGACAGTTTATAAGGTTATAAGCTTTGGAACCCAAAAACAAGGAAGGTTGTGTACAAATGAGATGTAGTGTTTAGATAGGTGAAAGATGTTATTAAACATGAAGTCCTACCAAAGGATCCTGAGAAGATAGATTTGAGATAAAGGAGGAAGAATCAGACTCTAGAATGAAACATGAATGAGAAGAGGAAGAGCCACAAAATCCAGTTTTAAGAATATCAATTCAAGAGAGAAGGTAACCAGAAAGGTATAGTCCATCTTTTTTCTGTTCAATTTTTTCTTTATCTATTATTGATGATGATCCTAGAATTGTCAAGGAGACAGTAGGTTCAAAGGATGGAAAACTCTGTAAAGAGGCCATGGTTGATGAAATGGTATCTTTGGACAAAAATGAGGCTTGGGATTTGGTGGATTTGACAGCTAAAAGGAAACCATTGGAAGAAAATGGGTGTTTAAGAAGAAGATGAATGCAAAAGGAAAGGTGGAGAATAAAAAGCTCGATTGGTAGCAAAAGGTTATTCCCAGGTACCTGGAATTGATTTTGGTGATATTTTTTCTCTTGTTATTAAGTTAGCTTCTATTAGATTACCTTTATCTATTGTTGCTTCTTTTGACTTTGAGGTAGAAGAGATGGACGTGAAGACAACATTTCTTCATGGGGATCTAGAAGAAGAGATCTACATGAAAC
This sequence comes from Pinus taeda, assembly GCA_000404065.3. Classification (NCBI taxonomy): domain Eukaryota; kingdom Viridiplantae; phylum Streptophyta; class Pinopsida; order Pinales; family Pinaceae; genus Pinus; species Pinus taeda. The sequence goes on along the minus strand of APFE031109971.1, from coordinate 116,316 downwards.
AACCTGAAGGATTTGCGGTGAAGGGTGAGAAATAATTGGTATGAAGGTTAAAAACTCTTTGTATGTGTTAAAAAAATCACCAAGGATTTGGTATCAGAAGTTTTATACATATATATGGGGAAGAAAAGTGGACCACTGTGTGTATTTTAAATTAATTGGTGATCGTGTTATTTATTTGGTCTTGTATGTGATGATATGTTGCTGATTGGAAATGACAAAGAAATTATCCAGGATTTGAAGTCCAAATTTTCCTCCAAATTTGGCATGAAGGATATTGGTGCTGCAAACTATATTTTGGGCATGGAAATTAAATGAGATTGGGCAAAGAGGAATATTTGGTTAAACTAGAGGAAGTATGTCGAGACAATTTTGCAGAGGTTTAATATGCAAGATAGTAAACCGATGAAGGTTACTATTCCTGTAGGTGTAAATTTATTTTTTGAACAATGTTCCATGTGTGAGTGTAGTTGGTAGCTTGACGTATGCAATGGTCTGTACTAGACCATACATTGCACATGCAGTGGTGATATTGAGCACGATTTTGTCAAAACCATGGAAGGAGAATTGTACAATAGTGAAGTCGGTTTTCTGATATTTGCATGGCACCAGTGATTATGGCTTGTGCTACCAAGCAAGACTAGGATAATTTTAGTGTCAGTATATGCATACTTCCATCAGGGATCAAAATATTCTCTTTTCATTTTCATTTTAGGTGTCTCATACTGAATTTTTGATCATTCCACTAGGTCATGCCAAAATGGTCCACTGATGGTTGCCTTCTTCTTAGAAAATCAAATTTTCCCTCATGAGGTACATTTGCTGACCCATATCCATGTTGCATTCAGTTATGTTATTTTTAGAGTCAAGGCAGTTATGTTTCCATTAGGTCTTAAGGTTCATTTCCAAGGTCTTTCCATTAGGTCTTAGGGTCCATTTCCAAGGTCAAAAGCATAGTTTCAAGTGTAAATAAAGGGCATCAAAGGTATGAGGAAGACCAATAAACAAAGAGTGATTGGTAGTAAGTCATGGTTATTGTACAAAGATCTTATTTCGCTGATGTAATTTTCATCTCCAAAACATGTTTTTGAGATGAAAACAGAGTATTTTAGTTGATTCATATTTTTTTTTTTGATGTAATTCAAATCATTTCATGTAATAAGTGTTCCCATAAGCAGCCCAAGCATTTCTCCTTGCTGCAAGAAAATGAATCCATTGAAGAAATCAGCTCAATCAAAGCATCATCCACCTGAAAAGAAACAAAGAAAGAAAAGCATTAAACAGAGATGTGAAGACAAAGTAAAAGTTCCAAAAAACATTATAAAGTGGGTTTTTTTGAAGGAAAAATCAAAATCATCCTCTATATAAGATTTCAAAATCTTTTTTCAAAATTCATCATATTCATTTGATAAAGAGAGAGAGAAGAGAGTTGAAGGAGAGAAGGAAGCGAATTGGTGGCTAAGCAAAGTGGAGGCGTTGCACATAGAGCAGGGAGCATTGTGCACAGGGTAGAGTGTGGAGGTGTTGTGCATAGATCAGGGGGCGCTGCGCATACAGACAGAGATCTTCACATAGAGCTTGTGTGCCAGTGCATTTTTTCACAACATTTCCCATACAACTGAAACGTTGCTCACATAGGGATAACAAACACCAAGACTACCCTATCTACCATCTAAATCGCTCTTATGCTACCTAGAGCCTTTAAGCAAGTAAGTACACTCCTTGAACCATCCTCTCGGCTTATAACTTTAGTCTCTTTATCCTTCTCATCCTACATCACACAAACTCCTCTCCCTTCCCCTATTCCTATTCAACATAACTCACTTTTGTCTACCTTCTCTAGGGTTTCAAAATTTCAAATTCAAACGACATGGATAAAGAGGATAGAGATTATGAGGAGGAGGAAAACAGTGGTAGTGAAAGCATGGGATATGAACATCAACATTAGAGAAAACCACATAAGGGAGGTAGAATTATCAGAGAGGAACCATCAAACATCATAGAGTTACAAGCTTCTCATATGACTGTCTCTTGTTTCAGGCATCTAGGGTGTTATGAGTTTTGTGAGTAGGTATAAAGAGTTAAACATCATCTTGAGCTAACCAGGATTTTTGTAGCCAATTTTTGTGATAAATAGGTAACTCTTGTCAGGGTGACATTTACAGTTTCATCCTCCATCATTGTTGATGCTACAAGGATTCCGAATGTGGGGGGAAAATGGTATAAAGCACAAGATTTGGATGAGCACTACTATGAGCCATACATTAAACCTAGGTACAAGAATGAAAAGAAGAGGACCTTTCCTTTCAGGTTCCTTGATGACAAGTATGCCCCTATGATGAGGATCATTATGAAGTCTTTTACATGTGAGCACATATTTTCTAGATTGTACACCTATCGTATTAGGCTTCTTATGCACTTCACAAGAGTGAAAATGATGAACATCCCATATTTCTTATTCAGGAACATTGAGAAGATGGCCTACAATGTACAAAAAAAGCTATACCCCCAACAGATGAATAGTATTTATCACTATTCCTTGATTAAGATGATTGTGCTACATCATCTCAACCTCCTCAACATCTCTTGGGATAAAGTTATTTCCAATGACATCTTTAATGGTCCTCAGATTCCTCCACTAGTGCCCCAAGAAGTAGAAGGGCCTTCCAGCAGTGCTAAAGTAAAGAAAAGTGAGAAGACTAAAGAGACCAAAGTTGTTGAGAAGCTAGAAACCTACAAAACATATCAGAGAGGGGTTAGAAAGTTTTTTGTAGTAGATAGGCAAGTGTTTACTCCACTTGATGTGGAAGGGGCCTTGGCTTCTTCATCAGCTCATAGGCAAATGCTTACTCCACAAAGTGTAGAAGGGGCTTTGCCTCCTTCATCAACACAATAGGTACAACAGGCGCAACAGGTGCATAAAGGGAAAGAAAAGATGCTGGAGGAAAGCCTCAATGATGAAGAGGAAAGGGAATTTGATTTGATGGAACATGATGGATCAGAATAGCCACACATTCATCATGGAATTGAGATAGTCGACTTGGAGGCTCAAGATGAGGCAACAAATGAAATTATAACCATAAGGGAAAAAGATGCACAGATCCAAGCATTGATGGACAACATGGCGAGAGCTAAGTATGTCATTTCATACCTTGAGCAAAAGAACAAGCAGATAAGTGATAAACAAGTCCTCATGGAGCTGGAACTTCTCAAAGAAAAGAGGCAAGGTGACAAAGGAAAATCAGTAATGCAAGAGGAAGAAACCCTAGCCAACTTGACTACAAAACAAAGACTTGAAAAGAAGATTGAGGAGGATAGAGAAACATGGCTTGACAGGATTAATTTGCATTTGGAGAAGCTAGTACAAAAGGGCCAATAGGGACAATCAAATCATTAGGTACATGGCTTGCCATTACAGGACCCAGAACAAGATTTGCAACATAAGAGTCAAGCAAATGAAGACAAGGCTAAAATAAGCACTCAAAGGCAAAAAGGAGGGTGATAGGCTTAGGTTTCTTACTAAAGATTCATTTTCTAACTCAGACACTTGATGGTGGTTTTCTCCACAAATTTTGAGTAAGTTATGAGAATTTTTTCCCTTTTGAAGCTTTTTGCAATTTTTGACTCAGAAAAATTGGCTCTAAGCGCAACGCCATTGGAGCTATGCTTTTCCTAGGGGCATCTGAATAGGAAATGGTTAGAATTTTTGGATTCACGATTATGAGTACATGCACCCTGTGCATTTTCTAAGCTTTTGGAGAAAAACTAGTCAACCAAAAGGTCAAAAAACATCCAAAAAATGACCTTTTTGCCCATGGCGTTGTGCACAAAATCAGTCTTGGGAGAATCAATTTTTGAGGGGTCAAATCAACTCTAAATTGGAAAATAAAGGCATATTTTGATAGTAGACAGGATAGAATTTCCAGTGAGCTATCATGAGCTCAATTTGGACATCGGGAAGACCTCCAAAATAGTCCTGCAAAAAGTGTTGCGCATAGAGCTTGGGCGCTGCACATAGGACAATTTTATGTTGAATTTTCACTTCACTGTGCCATGATTGTAATTTGGGATTTTCTCTCATGAATGATGTTATTACTGATGTAAATGGTGACTAGGCATGTAAATAGGATGGATAGTAGTTACTGGAAGGTAGATTCATTAGACCAAAAGTTATCTTGAGGACAAATGAATCAATTTCCCCCCTTTTAGAGGCAAGTTGTTAGGTTGCCTAGATTCCAGTTTCTTGTTCAATTTTTGATGGATTAGTTCCTCATCTCTGGGATTCAAACCCTGAGGATGGGAGGATGTTTAATTAATGTCTATATATTCTTCTTCTTTCTCATTGTAAAGGTTTGGACTCGGTTGGATGCTTATGCTTTGAGTAGACATCATTTTGTATCAGTTTTGAGTTGGAGATTAATGAAAAGTTGCAACTATTTCTTTGGGATTCATGTGGTATGATGTTCAGTTCAATTTTCTCTATTTTGATCATATGTTAAAATGTTTTTTTTACTTCATAAATCATTTCATTTCTTTTAAGTGGATGTTTTCAAGTTGATAGGTAGAATCCATAATATTTATGCTCTGTTTTGGGAAATATTCACAGTCTATGTTTTCTTCAATTTAGGAAGAATCCATGTTGCTTACATGCTCTTTCTAACTCCTCACCTATCTTGAATCACCTCACCCATCAAACCCTAGAGTGTTGGGTCTCGTGCCTACCTTTCCCCATCGAACGCCCTGCAATTTTGACCTAATTTCCTTTCCCTAACTGTTTGGCTCCTCATGATCCAACAAAAGCATTCAAAATAAAATCAAAACTTGTGCTACTATACCTAGCATAATATCATTTTCTTGATCTAGTCATTTTGGCTGAGATCCTTACAGAGAGAGCCCTCTCCTGGCCTAGTGGGGCTAGCTACTTGGCTAAGCGTGGTTTGTGGTTACCTTGGCATTGCCTTCCTTCAGCCTGAGGTTCAATCTAGGTGATAACATAGTGGAAACCATATTGGGGAATGAAAGATAAGAAGTTAATCACCCTAGTAAGATGTTTTATTTTAATTCTTAAACTTGTGGATGATGAGTTTTAGAATTTAATCATAGGATGAATTGGAAATTTGTAAAGAAATATCTTAATTTTCAAAATTAGATATACTGGCTTCCCAAAAGTACACCAGATCCAATACAGATCTGAATCTTCCAATAATTGTTAGTGATCCTCATAAAATTGGGTGAAAATATAAGAAAGCTGTAGAGAAATCTAGTTTAGTTCGAGAACAATCAAGTGAGGATTCAATTCCTCGAGTTAATTCACTCCCAAGAAGGTTAGACACTTTGTAAGACATTGAGTTTGATATTAATTTTGAGCAGAGTTTATTTCGAAGTAAATCTTTAAGTTGGATTGGTCAGATAGTTGTTGATTCCTCTATATATGTTTATCACCCCATTGAAGACTTGTTTTCACACTCTTGATCATTTGCAGAACCTCTCTTCAAACTTAAACACTTGGGTGCAAAACAAGATTCATAGACAATATTTCGATTTTCTAAATACTTCTTTTACATCTACTACCACTCAAACTATCTCTCATCCTTCACCTTCTTCTTCACAAATTTTTCATACCACCTAGGCTATCGTTAATCCCCCTTTGATTATACCAAATATCCCAATCCTTGTTTTAAATCCACCACCTCCCCCACCTCTAGTTATGGCTGCCCGATATGCACCCCTTGTTTTTCCTCAAAATCCTGGTGCCATGCCCCCTCATTACCAAACCAAAATACCTTTCTTTGACAACACCCAAACTATTACAGCTTAAAAACACGTATACAAGATGAATGATTTCTTTGACCTTCATGAAGTTGAAATTGAAGATGTGATGATGAGGCTATTTTTACAAAATTTTGGAGGAGAAGTTTGGAAATGGTTTAGAGCCCTAACAGCAACTTCTATCACTACTCTACCTACCCCTCAGAGGCAGTTCTTATATTGGTGGGAGGTGAAGAAGAACCCCCTTCAGTTTTTGTCTGAATATGAGAACATCAAAAGAATGTTGGCGAAAGTGTGAAAAACTATTGTGCGAGATTTAATGCAGTATACAATGTTATTCCTGCAAATATCAAACCACCAGAGGGATTGGATTTTTTAAAGTTTCAAGATGGATTTGATGCCGATATGGCATATAAGTTGTATGAACGTGATCCTACAACTCTAGAGGACATGCAAAAGAATGTTACGAGCATAGACGCAAACTTGCTAGCCAAAAAAGCAAGAATGAGATCAGAGAAGAGAGTGACCGTGAAAGAAGAAGCATCTACATCAGATGTAAAAATGGATACATTAATTAGAACAATGGAAAGGATGGTTGACCAGTTATCCATCATAGACAGACCTGAACCACAGATTCGGAACCCAAACTTTAGAGGGCAACAACAATCCCAATTCGGAATCAAGCAAAGAGAGAAAAAAACACCAGAACAACTAGCACAACAACAACAATAGATCAGAACTCCCTTACAATAGAATTATGTTCAAGGAGTGGAAGAAGAGGAGGAGGGAGTTTCACTAATTGAAACAAATCACTTCTTCACTACAGATGATATGCCTATATTTCTAACTGAAGATGAGGAGTATGCAGAAAGTTCCGACATTCTAAAGGATGAGGAATACATCTTAGCAAATGATGTTGTTTTGGAGGCCGAATCTGATGATTATTAGCGTGGTTACATCAATGCTTTGAGTGCACAACAGTAACAATATTCTTTGAGGATCAGAGATGTATCAGTCAGTCCTATTCAGAAGAGGAAGGATGTTTAGTCAAAGAATGATCTCTCAAACAATTAAAAAAAAGGAAAGGAGCATGCCGATCAGAATCCTAGCAAGATAAATCAGCCATCAACAAGTACAAATACAAAAGAGAAAGACAATCAGAAAAAGGATAGTGCAGCGAAGGAGGAAACAGATAAGAGGGACATCAGTGTCAGAGGTAGAAAAAGTCACATCCTTTAATTTAGAAAGTGAAATTGCTAAATTGAAAGTGCCCATTCCTTTGACTGAGCTTGTTAATAATAGCCATTACAAACAAAATGTGTCTAAAATACTGCAAATTGATCCTTTTTCTGACATGGTAAATGTTGAGGATGATCACCCTGAACTTATTTTTGGTCCAGCTATAGAAGGTCAGCTAGAAGATAGTGAGGTCCCTCCCTTTTATTTGAGTCTTAGACTGCATGAGTATATTCTTCATAATGCTATGCTTGATTCTGGAGCTTCCCACAATTTGATGCCCAAGGCCATCATGGAAAAGCTGGGCCTGGATATCACCTGAAAATATCATGATTTGTATTCATTTGATTTTGGTAGAGTTTGGTGCATTGGTCTCATCAAAGATTTGGTGGTTTCCTTAGATCAAATCCCAACCAAGAATTTTTTGATGGAAGTGGTAGTAGCTGATATACCACCTCGATTTGGTATGTTGTTGTTTAGATCGTGGGGAGCCAAACTCAAAGGTATTTTACAACTTGAATTCTCTTATGCTATAATCCCTGTTTTCGGTCAATTGAGGAAGTTGTACCGGGAAAAGAAGATGAAATATATGATCACTAGTAAAGAGAAGCCCATAAATCATTTGATAAATGTTGTACATACAGATTTAGAGTCTTTTATTTTGTACACTAATAGTGGATTGAATGATGTAGATATTCAATTTGTAGAAGTAGATGATGTACCAGAAATTTTCAAGGGTTTTAGAGTAGTTCTTAACCAAGAAAAGAAAAAAGTGGCAATTCCTTCTGAGCAGCCTCCACATGAGTAGAAAGTCAGTGAAGAACATCAAAATGAAGTAACCAACAAAGGTAAGATCGAAACAAAAGTAGAATTCCAACATCTGGAAGATGAAGACGGCCTTTGGAGCATGGACTTCGATGGTGCTTTGGGTAAAGACAGTGCAGGTATTGGAATTTGGATTCGAAGTCCGTTTTTTCAGCCAGACAAAGTCCCAAGTAATGTTAGAGTGTGTTCCTATCAATTAGCTTTCGATTGCTATAGCAATGAAGCGGGGTATGAGGCATTGATTGCAGGTCTAAAGATTTTGAAGAAGATGGGTGTGAAAAGGATTTATGCTTATGGTGATTTAAAGCTAGTGATTAAACAAGTCAAAGGAGAATATCAAGCGAAGCATCCATGCATGAGACCTTATAGGAATGCAGTCATGGATATCTTGAAAATGTTTTCAGAATACACATTGATAGCGGTGCTGAGAAGTCAAAACATCATTGTTGATTCACTTGCTATAGCAATAAGAAATCTAAAAATTCCAATGGATTCTAACAATAAATTTGAAATTCATGTCAAACATAGGCCTACTGCTCTTGATAATTTGAGATATTGGTAGGTTTTCTGGGATGATAATGAAATTAATTCCTTTTTACAGAATGAAGGGAAGTTTAAGAATGCTTTCATTGATGATGTTTATGATTCTGATGAACAAGACATTGAAGTAAATTAGATGGATGTTTTACAACTGAAGGATAATGTTATTCCTAGAGGTCTTATACCTTTAGAGGAGTTGTTTGATCAAGATGATGTGGCTTGAAAACCAACCTTGGTTCCTACTGACAAAGGAGTTGAAGATGTAAACATTGGGACAACGAATCAAACCTAGCTTGTTAAGTTATCAAAAACATTATCTCATGAGTCAAAGGCTAAGTATGTTAAGTTTCTTTTTGAATTTTCTGATGTTTTTGCATGGGATTACTCAGATTTGAAAGTATATGACAAGAACATCATTCAACATATCATTCCTATCAAGCTAGATGAAAAACCCTTTAGACAAAAGTTGAGGAGGATTAACCCAAAGCATCTGCCATCCATTGAGAAAGAGGTAAATAGATTGTTTAAAGTTGGTATCATTGTTCCAATTAGATTCTCTGATTGGGTTTCAAATTTGTTCTTTGTACGAAAAAAGACCGGAGAGATAAGGTTGCGTATTGATTTCCGGAACTTAAATAAAGTATCTCTGAAAGATAATTACCCTCTTCCTAAGATGGACCATATTTTGCAAAAAGTAGTTGGAGCATCATAGATGTCACTACTAGATGGCTACTCAGGTTACAATCAAATTTTTGGTGCACGAAAAAGACCAAGACAAAACTGCCTTCACAACACCATGGGGGACTTTTTAGTATGCCAAGATGCCATTTGGGCTGAAGAATGCTAGGGCCACTTTTCAGCGGGCTATGGATATAGCTTTCCCTAATGAGAAGGATGTTTTCTTAGTGGTTTACTTAGATGACTTGACAGTATTTTCTGGTTCTGATGATGAGCATTTACACCACCTAAGGATTGTTTTTCAGAAACACAGGGAGTTCAGGATGTCTTTACATCCAGAGAAGAGTATTTTTGCCATGGAGGAAGGTAAGCTCCTCGATCATATAATTTCCAAAGATGGTATTCACATTGATCCTTCTAGGGTGGAGGCAATTCAACAAATAGACTTTCTGTGCAACAAAAAGGAGATCCAAGCCTTTAATGGTAAGATGAACTTCTTACCCAGATTTATACCAAATTTGGATGAGAATTTGCGTGAGTTAACTAATATGTTGAAGAAGGACAACACTGTGAGATGGACCGAGGATGCCATGAAATATTTCAACTTGGTAAAGATTACTTTGACCACAACCCCCATTTTGATCAATCCTGATTATACTCATGAATTTATTATATTTTCTTTTGCATCTGAGCACACTTTGGTTGCAGTGTTGATGCACAAGAAGGATCAGGTACAGTAACCCATTGCACTTTTCATTTGGACTATCAGAGATGCTGCTCTACACTATAACATCATTGAGAAACAAGATTTGGCTCTTATAAATGCATTGAAGGATTTTCGAGTTTACATTTTGCATTCGCATACCATAGCATATGTTCCTAACGTCATTGTCAAAGATGTCCTCATGCAAACTGATCCGGAAGGAAGAAGAGATAAGTGGATAGTAGCGATGTTAGAGTATGATCTTGATATTAAGCCCACGAAAATAATCAAAGGTCAAGGCTTGGAAAAACTCATGGCTGAGTCGAATATTCATGCTCTAGACATAAATCTTATTGTAGTAATTTCAGATGACGAAGATGGTGGCACAATCATTCAGGTATCAGAGATGTTTCTCAGCTCACCTTAGTATTCTGATATAGTATATGTTCTTTAGCATCTTTCTCCTCCTCTTGGAATGTCGAAAAGTAAAGGTAGATCACTAAAGCTGAAGTCTGCAAAATTCTGCATTTTAGATAGTGCTCTCTATTGGAAAGATCCAAGAGGGGTTCTTCTTAATTGTTTGGTTGAAAATGAAGCTCAGAAGGTAATGAATGATTTTCATAGAGGAGATTGTGGGGGTCACTTGTTTTGGAAAACAACAACTAATAAAATCTTGAGAGGAGGGTAATATTGGCCATCTTTATTTTCAGATTTATATAACACAGTCATGAGTTGCCATGAATGTCAAGTTTTTCAGGGAAAAAGGAAGCTACTTCCTCTTCCTTTGAAACCAGTTGTAGTTAATACACCGTTCCACCAGTGGGGGCTTGATTTCATAGGAGAAATTCATCCTACATCATTAGCACATCACAGATGGATTTTGACAGTTACCAATTACTTCACCAAATGGATCGAAGCCATTCCAACAAGGCAAGCTACAGACATGGTAGTCATTCAGGTTTGAGAGTCCAATATCTTGTCTCGTTTTGGTTGCCCTCACAAGATTATTACAGATAATGCATCAATGTTTAAGTCGAAGAAAATGGTTGAGTTTTTCAATAAATACAACATCACATTGGGTCATTCCACACCATACTATCCGCAGGGCAATGGACTAGCTGAGTCTTCAAATAAATCCTTGGTAAACATTATTAAGAAGATGTTGGAGGCAAATAAAAAGAATTGGCATTGAAATCTTGTCAATGCTTTGTGGGCCGACGGAGTGAGAAGTAATAAATCAATAGGTATGTTTCCTTTTGAATTGGTTTAAAGTACTGATACAATGTTTCCTACATCCCTTGTAGTCTCGGTCATGAGATTATTGCAAGAAGTTGGTAGTGAAGAAGATGATATTCAACGTTGGATCAATCAAATGATTCACCTTCAACAAACAAGGGAAGAGGTTTCTCGGAATACTTTCCAGCTGCAAGAGAAGATAAAGAAAATTTATGACCGCAAAACCAAGGCAGAAAAGCTTCAGTTGGAAGATGTAGTGCTGCGATGGGATGAAAAAAATGAAGAAAAAGGGAAACATGGTAAGTTTGACAATTTGTGGAAAGGACCTTATAAAATCTCAGCCTATCGAGGACAAAATGCATTTTAATTAAAGGAAATGGATGGTCAAGAATGTTCAAGAGGACCAGTGAATGGTAGGCTCTTGAACACTATTATTTCTGATGCAACTTGCTCAAGTTGTTTCACTATCATTGTATATACCAGTTTGCTTTCCTTGCAAGATTTGAAGTACAATGTCATTTGAGCTTGGGGCCCGAAGTGAAGGCTATAAAGCTTAAATGTTGTGTGCTCTATTTAGTTGATTTTTGAGTCAGTCTAGAGTTAGTTTTGAGTTAATTTTTAGTTTGTATTGAGTCATTTTTCAAAAATTTCAAAAAGATTTCAGTCTTTTATTTATTTGACTGTAGTGGCCCAATCAGCTAGGCACTTGGTCTACAGTGTTATTGACACCTCCAAGGAGATGCCAACCCCAATAAGGCTAATGTTAGTGTCAGTATATGAATACTTCCATCAGGGATCAAGTCTACTCTTTGCATTTTAATTTTAGGTGTCTCATACTGAATTTTTGATCATTCCACTAGGTCATGCCAAAATGGTCCACTGATGGTTGTCTTCTTCTCAAAAAATCAAATTTTCCCTCATGAGGTACATTTTTTGACCCATCTCCATGTTGCATTCAATTATGGTTTCAGTTATGTTATTTTTAGAGTCAAGACAATTATGTTTCCATTAGGTCTTAGGGTTCATTTCCAAGGTCTTTCCATTAGGTCTTAGGGTCCATTTCCAAGGTCAAAAGCATAGTTTCAAGTGTAAATACAGGGCAATAAAGGTACGAGGAAGACCAATAAACAAAGAGTGATTGGTAGTAAGTCATGGTTAATATCTTATTTCTTATTTCACTAATGTAATTTTCATCTCAAAAACATGCTTTTGAGTTGAAAACAAAGTATTTTAGTTGATTCATATTTTCTTTTTATGTATTTCAAATATTTTCATGTAATAAGTGTTCTCATAAGATGCCCAAGAATTTCTCCTTGCTGCAAGAAAATGAAGCCATTGAAGAAATCAGTTCAATCAAAGCATCATCCACCTGAAAAGAAACAAAGAAAGAAAAGCATTAAACAAAGATTTGAAAACAAAGTAAAAGTTCCAAAAAACATTATAAAGTGGGTTTTTTTCTAAGGAAAAATCAAAATCACCCTCTATATAATATTTCAAAATACTTTTTCAAAATTCATCATATTCCTTTGACAAAGAGAGAGAAGAGAGTTGAAGGAGAGAAGGAAGAGAATTGGTGGCTGAGCAAAGTGGAGGCACTGCGCATAGAGCAAGGAGCACTACGCACAAGGCAAATTGTGGAGGCACTCTGCATAGATCAGGGAGTGTTGCGCATATAGATAGAGCATTGTGCATAGAGCCTATGTGCCGGTGCATTTTTGCACAATGCTGCGCATATAGCTGGAGCACTTCACAACTATACAAGGCACTAAGCATAGGGCCAGAAAACACCAAGACTACCCTATCAACCATATAAATTTCTCTTTTGCTACCTAGAGCCTTTAAGCAAGCAAGTACACTCCTTTAACCATCCTCCTGGCACTCATTTCATGATTTTGAAGTTTGTTTGCTATTTAAATTTTCAAACCCTAGGTTGTCTAAAAACCCTCCTTGCTTACCATATCCCTTATTCCCACATTTTGTTGTCAAATCCGTCCACCTGCCCTATACCCTAATCCCCCCAAAAAAATCTGTACACCTATCCCCTATACCCTAATCCCCAAAACAAAATTCTTAAACCCCTATTTACTAAACAATCCCTACCAAAAAATACTCTCCTTCTCACTCTCACAATCATACATATCTCATCCTACATCACACAAAGTCCTCTCCCCTTCCCCTATTCATATTCAGCATAACTCACTTCTTGACTACCTTCTCTAGGGTTTCAAAATTTCAAATTCAAAAGACATGGATAAAGAGGATAGAGATTATGAGGAGGAAAACAGTGGTAGTGAAAGCATGGGATATGAACCTCAACATCAGAGGAAACCACATAAGGGAGGCATAATTATCAAAGAGGAACCATAAAACATTAGAGAGTTACAGGCTTCTCATATGACTGTCTCTTGTTTCAGGCATCTAGGGTGTTATGAGTTTTGTGAGCAGGTACAAAGAGTTCAACATCATCCTGAGCTGACCACTCTTTTTGTAGCCAATCTCCGTGATAAAAAGGTAACTCTTGCCGCGGTGACATTTACAGTTTCATCCTCCATCATAGTTGATGCTACAAGGATTCTGAATGTGGAAGAAAAATGGTATAAATCACAAGATTTGGATGAGCACTACTACGAGCCATACATTAAGCCCAGGTACAAGAATGAAAAGAAGAGGACCTTTCCTTTCAGGTTCCTTGACGACAAATATGCCTCTATGATGAGGATCATTATGAAGTATTTTACATGTGAGGGTAGATTTTCTAGATTGTACACCTATCATATTAGGCTTCTTATGCACTTCACAAGAGTGAAAATGATGAACATCCCATATTTCTTATTCAGGAACTTTGATAAGATGGCCTACATTATACAGAAAAAGCCATACCCCCAGCAAATGAATAGTATTTATCACTATTCCTTGATTAAGATGATTGTGCTACATCATCTCAACCTCCTCAACATCTCCTGGGATACATTTATTTCCAATGACATCTTCAATGGTTCTCAAATTCCTCCACCAGTGCCCCAAGAAGTAGAAAGGCCTTCCAGCAGTGCCAAAGTAAAGAAAAGTGAGAAGGCTAAAGAGACTAAAGTTGTTGAGAAGCCAGGAACCTACAAACATATCAGAGAGGGGCTAGAAATTTGTTTGCAGTGGACAGGCAAGTGTTTACTCCAATTGATGTGGAAGGGGCCTTGCCTTCTTCATCAGCTCATAGGCAAATGCTTTCTCCAAAAAGTGTGGAAGGGGCTTTGCCTTCTTTATCAACACAATAGGTACAACAGGTGTAGCAAGTGCACAAAGGGAAAGAAAAGATGCTGGAGGAAAGCCTCAATGATGAAGAGGAAAGGGAATTTGATTTGATGGAACATTATGGATCAGAACAGTCACACATTCATCATGGCATTGAGATAGTCGACTTGGAGGCTCAAGATGAGGCAACAAAAGAAAATATAACCATAAGGGAAAAGGATGCATAGATCCAAGCACTGATAGAAAACTTGGTGAGAGCTAAGCATGAAATTTCATACCTTGAGCAAGAGAACAAGAATGTAAGTGAAAAACAAGTCCTCATGGAGCTCAAACTTCTCAAAGCAAAGAGGCAAGGTGACAAAGGCAAATTAGTAATGCAAGAGGAAGAAACCCTAACCACCTTGACTACAAAACAAAGGCTTGAAAAGTAGATTGAGGAGGATAGAGAAACATGGATAGACAGGGTCAATTTTAATTTGGAGAAGCTATTACAGAGGGCCACCAGGGACAATCAAATCATTAGGCACATGGCTCACCATTACAGGACCTGGAACAAGATTTGCAACATAAGAGTCAAGCAAATGAAGACAAGGCTAAAACAAGCACTCAAAGGCTAAAAGGAGGGTGATAGGCTTAGGTTGCTTTCTGAAGCTTCCTTGGCTAACTCAGACACGTGATGGTGGTGTTCTCCACAAATTTTGAGTAAGTTTTGAGAATTTTTTCCTTTTTGAAGAATTTTGCAATTTTTGACTTAGAAAAATTGGCTCTATGCATAGTGCCACTGACGCTACACTTTTCCTAGGGGAATCCAAACAGAAAATGGTCATATTTTGTTAGGCCCCTATACTACTAGTGTCACCCCTTATTGTTATTAGTACAAACCACTTATTATATTGATGTACCCATGTAGTGCCCATATTGTTACTATTGTGCCCCATAGAAGCCCACTATTGTTATTATTGTGCCCTTACATTATTATTGTTATGTAGGCTCTGATTATGTTATGACCCCTTAGACTCCTATATATAGAAAGGAGGTCTTTTCAGTTGTATCATCCAAGAATTGTTCATTTATGTAATGTAAATGAGGTTGCCCCCTTGAAGAGGCTGAATTCTAAGGCGTTGATCTATCTTTTCTATCTTTTCTTGAGCTGGTTTCATAACATTGTACCTCCTTATGAAATTTCAATTTGATGCTTAGAGAGAAAGTTATGACGTTTTTCCCCAGGTCACCTCTTTGGAATGTAATTCATGAGTCTGCAAAAGTACCAAATTCCTCAGATCATATCTCCTCAAATATAGTGCGAAAAGCTCTAAAATTCAGACCCGAGGTTTAGAGCAATTTCTTCTCAAATGGGTTTTTTTTTAGCTTTTGAAACGTCACAGAAAAAAAGTTATAGTGAAAATTCCACGATGACCTGTTTGGAGCAGCGAAACCCTAGAATCCAAAGCTCTGATACCAAATGTTATGAAACCAGCAAAAGAAAATATAGAAAAGATATATCAATGCCTTAGAATTCAGCCTCTTCAAGGGGGAAACCTCCTTTACATTACCTAAATGAACAATTCTTCGATAATATAAATGAAAAGACCTCCTTTCTATATATAGGAGTCTAAGGGGTCATAACATAATTAGAGCCGACATAACAACAATAATGTAAGGGAACAATAATAACAATAGTGGGCTTCTATGGGTCACAATAGTAACAATATGGGCACTACATCGGTACATCAATATAATAAGTGGGTTTTACTAATAACAATAAGGGGTTACACTAGTAGTATAGGGGCCTAACACATAGACTCATTTTCTATGCCACCAACAACTATGTGAACACAAGGGATATTGTTAAAGGCTAGGTGAAAGAGCCATCAAAGTTTTGATGGACACCCATCCATTCATATGAGACAAAGTCCCTCAAGAAGGCCTACCGGCTCTTGGTTATGATCCATGGTCAGCAGAGCACAAAGACCTTTCCTGAAGGGTGGGTAGTCTTATTGAACCCGGTTGTGAATGAATGGAAGTCGTTCAACTGGTCACATTTTTTGGCTCAACAGTTGAGAGCCCATGTAACACATGCCGGTAGTCCTCCCAAGGGTAAGCAAGCAAGGTTTTATATGTCTGCATATTTATTGGATGCAATATGTGCACAACATCCGTTTCCTGCCATGAATTTGACATGGACACCATGATAAATTGTCATGCATATCTATTCCAAGTCTCTTTTAGATCGCAGTCATCGAGGAGTAATGAAACAACTAACTGACCATTTCATCATCCCACTTTACAAGATCATCTTTCAAGAAGAACCACCTTGCATGTCACAAGGGGCAGTGGAGGCAATAAAAGAGATCGCAAATTAGTATGCCTCGCCAGGTGGTACCTTCCTTAGAGTGTTCGATGGAGACAAGTCATTGCATGTTTTACCAAGGTATGCCACCGACAAGCTTGTCATGAAAGAAGTGTCATATCATCTCGCCACAAGATTGTCAACAACTTTGCATAGGAAGAAAAAAGCACCATGGCCCACTCTTCCTTTGCAAATCAAATTATACGAGATAAAGAACTTGAATGTTGTAGATACTGAGGGAAAGGAGATAGTAAAGTTTTCATTCAGTACTCCAGCCTTTAATTTGTATGATCCTCGAGTATTTACAAAGACCATTGTGCGAGAATTCACTTTCCATTAGGGGACTTTTGAGGTCTAAAATGGGCCTCCTAAGAAAAATGTACAACCAAAATAAAATTTATAAGAACCAATAGGTTTCAAGATGATGATCTCAACCATGGGGGATGATTCACCATTTTTGGAGTAAAAAAGTAAAAATATTAAGAAATAATAAAATAATAAAAGTACTTTTTCAAATCGTATTTTCAAATTTTCTCCCTAAGGTTTTACTCAAATTTTGAGCGGGTGTACTCGTTGGATGAAAAATTTAATTCCCCATCCAAAGAGTGCCCATGTTTCACACTTTTGGTGGACCATGCTACACGAAAAATGAGAAATACATGAAAAAAAGTGATTGCAAACACGTTTTTCATGTATTTCTCAGTTTGTTTTGTAGAAGGGTCCTTCGAGAGTATGCAGCATGGGTACTCCTTGGATGAGGAATCAAACTATGCATCCAATGAGTATTTCCAGTCAAAATTTGAGTAAACCCATAGGGAGATAAGTTGAAAATACGAGTTGAAAAAAATAGTTTTTTTTGTTTTTTTCCCTCTAAAACTTGATGATGTCATCTAATCTTATTTTATTATTTCCACTATTATTTTATTGTTTTCTTAGGAGGCCCATTTTAGACCTCCAAAATCCCCTAATGAGTGGATCACCAGGGCATTTCATTGGGCAGAGGAGGATTCATGGAGGAATTATTAAAATGCCTCCAAACTCCATGAGCCAATCAGTTTAGCAGGGACTTCACGGGATACTCCACAGAGGGTAGCAACTCCAGAAGAAACAAAAACAGAAGGCAACAATCCCATGCGGTACAAGGGAAAGAGAAATATTGCCGACAGTCTAGGAGGAGAAGAAAGTTGTAAGTTGAAATCAGATCCTATTATTATGAAAGCAATTTTAGCAACAAAAGTGAAGAGGAAGTAAAGGATACAGAGAGTGGAGCGAAGGAAGAGAGAAACTAAGAACTTGTAAGAATAAAAAATGGGATTGAATCAAGCATAACAGGAACTAAAGGAAGAAGAAGAGTGGAGGAGTAAGGAACAATTAGAAAAGAAGAAGCATGAAGAAGAAAAAAGGAAAGGTGCAATGGTAGGAGAAACAATGCCAATACAAGTTAAAGAGCAGGAACAGAATCAATGAGCAGTTGAGGAGGAAGGTGAAAAAATGCAGGATCGTGAGCTTTCTTAGTAGATTGAGCACTTGATTGAAGTTACAGACATGGATATGGAACAATAGCCACATAGTGTAGATGTTAATCTGATGTCGAGCCACCATAGGTCACCATTCAATCTCCACCACCTCTAGCAACAGAGCCAACCTCGAGCGAAGAAGGGAATGTTTTTCCTCTTGATGATGATCCAATAATGGATGTGTACAATATCTTATTTGATGAGTTCCAGAAGAAGATTGTATAAGCACAAAGAAAGCATTTTTCGGATGATCACACATCACTTGCATTCGTTAGAGAAAGGGTGATAATAGAAGACACCGGGAAGAATCCAAATGCCATTATTGAAGCCAACTTGGCCTTTGCAGGTGAAACAATATCAAGCATTAAGTATTTGATGGCTAAGAATGATTAATTGGCACAAAACTTATAAGCTGTCAGGAAAGAGGCCAAAGAACTCCATGCAGTAGCACAAAACATAGTTTTTGCATAGGTCTACTTGGAGGAGATGACAACATCAATACTTGTTGAAGTATTAACACTTGGAGAAACCATGTGGAACCTCTATGAGGATTTTGTGATCGTACATAAAGAAATTTTCTATTTGCATGGCTTACAATAGCTTAGCAAGGATTTTGTTAAAATTTTGAAGAACGTACAAGGTGTTTGGTTGTGTTATATTCTTTCCACGACTAGCCCTAATAGTTAAACCAGGGGGTTAGAGGGGGAGCGGAGGTCCCCCTTCGTTTTTCTAGGCACAACGGGGGGGTCATGGGGGGGGGCGTTTGAGGGGGGTGGTAGCCCCACTCTACAGGGTCCAGGGAAACACCTTGAGGAAATTTGTTTTGGGCCCTCTATTAGGTGGGCAGACCTACCTGTGGTTTTGTGCATGGATTTCACACATGGTTTTGGGCACGATGGTTTTTGGTCCATGGTATTTTGTAGATTCGGTCAAGGGAAATACGAATATGTTCTAATGTAGGGTTAATGGATGCTTTGGCATGTATATATATGTATTGTAACATTGAAAGGAACATAATGAAAAATCAATTTGGTAATCCGGGTTTTGGGATCCAGGGGAAAATCTCTGTGTATATTTGTTTTATGTGTTATGCTCTCGCCATTGTTTATTTTATGTTTTTAGAATTCGTATGCAGGTAATTTCTATACGGGGTTAAAACATACACAAGGTGCCATTACCTGTGTGCAAGAATGGACAATGCGATACAAAGGGGCACAACTTGACTAAATAAAATGAAGCCACAATTAGAGCTAGAGAGAGAGAGTTCATATGTTGATTTAGAACAAGAAACAACTCAACTCATTTATTGGTAGCATTCAGGCCTCATATGTATAGTTATCTAGTAGTTTGGATGGCTTGGTGAAAACACACAAGATTCCATCTAATGGCTCACTCACCAAAGCTAAACCTAGGAACTAGGTCCAGTAAGAGATCGAAGAGTACTTGGAGCAACTGAGACAAATTGCCACCAAGGAAGATTTGGAGTTGAACAAATCGAACATGCGGAACTACATTGGTGGTCCTGTCCAAATTAGAACAATGTTGCTCATGCTTTAGAGGGAAGATGAAATTGGTTCCAAGTCATTGTACCAGGATGTCATGGAGGCTAGAGTCCTCTTCCACCTAGACACCATCATGCAATTTGCAGATGTCATCGCACAACACCGAGCTGGACATCAATATGTGACCGAGAAGCATGAAGTAGAAGTTTCTAAGCTAGAGTTTCCCCAAACTCAAGAATCATAGTATTTTGTCTTGTAAGGATGTCAAAGTGTCTCTACCCTATTTTGTCTTATATGGGTATGAGTGTAAAATGTAATATTATTTGTAATTATTTTGTAAAGTGAAATTCCAAGTCTCAATATTGGAATGTGAAGAGTCATGATGTAATGTAATGAATCATTTTAAAGAAGTTGAAGAGCCATGAGGGCAATACAAAGGACACAAAGGGGAGTTGAAGGGTCATCCACCCTCTTGTTATAAATAGAAACTCATAACTCATGTAAGGGGCTTTTGGGAGCCAATATTTTGGCTAGGCTTAGGCTTAGAAGGAGATTGGGAGTATTGTGAATATTCTTGGCTTCTCCGTAGCATAGAGCGAGTATACTTCTTTTCAGGAGCAAGTGTTCTTGACTTTAATGTTCTACTATTGGGGCTAGTGGTTCGTCAATGGTGTATGTATGAATGAAACTTTCACTTATAATAAAATTCAGTGCTGAAATGATTTCATGCATATGTTGTGAATATAGTAGGACTATTCTTTTTTGTATTTGCAATGCATGTTATTTAACTTAAGCTTATGCTTATGAACTATTTCGTTTGCATTTGTATGAATCTTTTGGAATGTGTGTTGTTGTATTAATTTGTCATCTTAACTTGTGGACTATTTCTACATGTTAGCTCATGATGTCATTATGCTCGAGTGTTCCTTTCAAGCTGCATACTATTATAGGCTTCCAAGGGGCACAATTCCTTTTCCCTTTGTGTGTTGTAACCTTCATGCATCGCACTTGACTTTTTGCAGGGTCACACACTTGCTCTCACTAAAGTTATCGTACTTCACTCTTCACATTTTCGCAGTCAAGGCATAACATTATCACACACTACTGGAACTCCTACTCTAAACGGTGTGACATCTAGTTGGGACTCCATATTGGGTAGATCCCTTGAATGTTGGCTGGTCCAACACCGTCAACACAAACATAATAAGTAATCGAAGCTCTCATCTGTAATAACATGCCTCATGAGACCCTGTATAACAAAGTCCTACTCTAACAACTATGGAGGCCATGGTATCCATCCTATGGGGAGATGTCTTTTGGTGTGGGATTTGTGTCACTGGTGAGGCCTTTAATAACATGGAATTTATTTCATGGATAAGAAAGGCTATGAGACCCTAGACATAAAAGGTCATAGTAATTATCAATTATTTATTATTTTAATTTATATTAAAATATCACAACTGTGGAATTTAACATTATCTGTTTGAAGTCTATTAGCTTTAAAAAAAAATACTAACTTAGTTTAATTAATGACCATAATAATTATTTTTATTAATTAATACATAATATTATCTCAATATTACCTCAATATTACCTCATGTAATTAATATATAACATTATAAGATAATTAATTTGTTATTTAAAACATATTTTTGAAAGCAAAAATGGATTCAACGCCCTAAGAAACCCCAAGGCACATTAATTCTATAGATTAAACAACTTAAGCTCAAATTTTAAAAACTCTTTGTTGGTTTTTTGTTAAAATTAACCAAAAATAATGATTTGAAAGAGAGATAATTTCATCTATTAGTTGGATTGCAAATCATATAATTATATAAAATTTAATAAAACAATTATGTTATATCGCTATGATTAAATCATTATTAAATTTTGAGACGATTTCAATTTATAAATTTATAATAATTTAAAGTATTAATCAAAACATAATTAAATAACTTAAGTTTTAATCATATGTATTTATATAAACTCTCCTAGATCCATCTTAACTCTGGATCTACCAAGTGTGGAGAGGGATCAAATCTCTTTTCACTCTAAAAGAGGTTTACATCTCAAAATATTTGATCCCTCAAAGTTGAGATGGATATAGGTTGGTGATAAAAAAATTCAATGTGGGGAATATATAAAATATTTCAATGCTCATGCTAAGTAAATATATTTCAATGTCAACTATATAGTTAAAGAAAAAACTATGTATATGCTATATGAAGCAATTGCAAAATCTAAAATCTTATGGTTAAAACCTTCCAAATAGTCTCTTTATTCCGCATTTTGACACCTTTTCAGGTACATTTTTATGAGTTTTGTATGAGATCATGCAAAAAATTGTTAGAATTGTAACTCTAAGATATATATATATATATATAGATGAACCACATATCTATCAGGCTGCAGGAGGGACCAAATAAGTTGCAAACCTTCTTCCATGTTTTGAACTATAAGAGAAATTTTTCACCTCAAGATATTTGATCCCTTTTGGCACTTACCAGATCCACGGTTAAGATGAGGGACCAAATAAGTTGCAAACCTTCTTTCATGTTTTGCATTGTAAGAGAAATTTTCACCTCAAAATATTTGATCCCTTTCGGCACTTGCTAGATCCACCGTTAAGATGGATCTATACTAGTATGATCCAATTGATGTTAAGAAATGAATATTCCCATCCTTATACCGATTACATATTTTCGAAATATCTTAAATTTTAACAGATAATAATGAGGTCAATTCTGACCTCACTATTGTCTAGGATATTTCTAAAAATTAAGTTCATTATTTTTAATTGTATTATAAAATATTCTCATAATCTACAAGAAGTTCAACATTGAAATATATTAATAAACATTAACCATATTTGATTAATTTTCTATTTAAACATATTTGATTAATGTTCCCTTCAAACCAATTTAGATCAATGTTAATGTCTAATTCACCCTTTTTGTTAAGATAAAAAGAAGTTCAACTATTGTTTTTTGATCTTTAATAAAACTATAGGTATTAAATTTTATATTCCAATTCTTGTTAGGGTGGTAATTATCCATTTTTGTTAGGATAAAATAAAGTTCAACTAATGTTTTGAACATTAATAATGTTGTAGATATTAAATCATATATTCCAATTGTTGTTAGGGTAGTTTACAACTGATGGTTCTTGGATTTCAAGTATATGATAATCTACGCTTTTTTCTATGATGTTTATTTGAATGCAACTTATTTAAAAGATAAAATGTCCATGTTAACATATCTAAATGGCCATTAGAAACACAAAAACAGTGTCTTTAAACACCATCACACATCTCTTTGTGCTTTATTATCCTAACAGTTGATATGATACAAGGTGTAATAATTCATGTTGTGTGAATAGTTTTTCTAGCTGTGGAGACTTGCTATGTGAAGCTTGTGTGTGGAGACATGTGAGCAATCTACTTTGAGGATTGTTGTGTTGTAATTCTGCGTGAAAAGCTGATTGGCATAAATTCAATCAAATATAGTGTGGATCTACAGTTTAGAGCCTAAGCATGCTTAGGGGACAACTCTATTCCCAATGGTTTGTTTTGACCTTGTGGATGGAGATATCTTACCGCAAATCAAGCATGTGATTAGCAATAGCATGGCTGATTTGAAGTTAGAAATAGAATACACCACTACAAAGAAGGAATGGATGGGAAGGATTAGATAAATAGATATTTCAAGGCAATACTAGATGTTGGCGCCATCTTTATATTGAAGATAATAGAGAATATCCTAGAATAGGTAGAGTTGGTTCATGTAGCCTCATGATAGGAATTACTTTCTATTTCTTAGGATGTTGTTCTAACTTCCCTAAAATGATATGTTCTATTTAATGTGTAATGTTGATGAAAAATGTAGAGCGTTCTGCAGAGCCAGACTCTCCTGGTTCAGACTCTCTTTTGTAGAGCTGACTAGTGGGTTTTTTTTTTTTAATACAAACATTTCCATTTTTATCATGGTATCAGAGCATCAGGGCTGAGAAACTTGTACGATGGTTGGTGGGTGGTTCGTTGAATTGAGATCATTGCAGTTGTAAGGCGAAAAACTGTGACATTTCCAAAATCGTCGCTAGAAAGGTGTGTACCTCTGCGACTAGGGCACTGTAGCACTTCAAGCAAATTTTTTGTCACAGATCATCGCAGGAAAGACATGTGCCTCTGTGACGACGTCGCAGAACAGACAGGGACTTCTGCGATGATCGAGGAAAGCCAATAACAAGGTTGTGGTTGCGTGAGAAAGCTAAGAACAAGGCTGTCATTGTCAGAGAAGTTGCATGGAGAAGCCAATAACAAGGCCGTAGCTGACAACAGGAGGTTTTTTGGAGGCTGAGAAGAAAGCCATGGTGATTACACGTGTGCTGCGAGATCGAACAACAGTGATCTGTCTCTGTCACATATCTGGGGTAAATTTAACATCTTTTACCTGTAAATTTTTTTTTCTAAATCGACACGATGAACAACAACATATTTTAAGCACACATGAATGAGCATAAAAAGCTCGATGGTTCCAATTATGCAAATTGGAAGTTTAAGATGCAGACTTTGCTAGAAGTGTAGAGTGCTTGGACAATTGTGAATGAGGATGAGTCGAGGCCCGCGGCTGGATCAACATTGTTCCTAGGTTGGGAGAAACGAGAAAGCAGAGCAAGGAAAATGTTAAAGCTGTCAGTGAAAGATTGTATTATACCGCACATTAGAGAAGGTAAGTTAGCTAATAAGATCTGAGGAATTCTGAAGGAATTATATGAGATCGGAAATTCAAATCATCTTTTGTTCCTCAAGAGTATGATCCTGTCCATGAAGATGGAAGAGAATGAAATGATTACTTCCTCTGTAGCAAGGATCAAGGATCTGAAAACAAAATTATCAGATATTGGTGATACAGTGGATGATATAGATCTTGTGACCATTATAATGAATGGTGCCATTGATGATTATCAGATGTTCATCACTGGGATCAATGCCAGAGAAAAGTATCAACATTTTGAAGAACTGACAAGTATATTGATGCAGGAAGAAGAGAGGAGATCGACTCTGAAGCTCTAGAGTGTCAATCCTGCATTAGTGGTGAGGAAGAACTTCTACAAAGGGAAAGGAGGTCCACAACAGAAAAACAAAGCAAGTTCACATAAACGGCCAAACCTGACCCAAGGTATGCACCCAAATAAAAACTACTCTGAAACTAATGTTTTTAGTGCAGAAAAATGGGTCATATTACTATGGAATGTAGGAAAAAGAAGAATCATGAAGAACAACAGAAGCCAAAGAGACACGTAGGTCATCTCACAAATGGTGATCAGGTGCAAAATTTAAGGTTGTTCATGGCAGATCACGAGGAAAATGTTGATGCATATATCTAGCATGTAGATTCAGGAGTGTCAACACACATGACAGGGAACAAGCACTGGCCAGAGGATTTTAAAGAGATCAATGAAGGAGCACATGTTTACCTAGGAGACGATAGAAGTCATCAAATCAAAGGATGTGGGAAATTTTCTATTATTCTACCTGATGGTAATATCAAACAAATTTATAATGTAGTGTATGTGCTTGACATAAAAAAGAACTTGATTTCTGTATCAATGATTATAGATCAAGATTTCAAAGTTGAATTTTTAAAATCTAACTGTTACATTAAGGATCTGCTAGATGGAATGAAGATAATTTTTATAGGGATCTGAATAGGAGGACTGTACAAGTTGGATGTGAGACCTGCACCAGTTCAAGCATTAACATCAGCAAGCCTGACTACAGAAGAGATCTGGCACCAGAGATTCGGCCACATCAATATAATGATTTGTTGTTACTACAAAGGAAAGAAATGGTAAGAGATATTCCTATGCTAAAGCAAGTACATAATGATTGCGATGCTTGTACTTTATGAAAAATGCATAGAGAATAATTCCCTATTAGAGTAGAAAAGAAACAGAGGGATATACTGGAGTTAGTGCACATAGACCTTTGTGGTCCCATGTAGACAAAATCATTAGGAGGTGCACTATATTTCCTACTGTTTATTGATCACTGTACGAAGTTTTCTTGGGTGTATTTCTTAAGTAAAAAGAGTCATACATTCGAATAATTTAAGTAGCTTAAAAATATGATTGAAAGACAAACAGGGAAATAGATAAAAATTCTCCGTTCTGATCAAGGGGGAGAATATAGGAAAGATGAGCTTATTAGATATTATAAAGATCATGGAACTGTGCAGTAGTTCATAGTACCCCATACTTCAAAACAAAATGGAGTAACAGAAAGGAAGAACAAAACACTATTGGAATGTGCTAGAAGTATGTTGAAAAGCAAGAATCTTTCAAATGGTTTTTGGCCTGAAGTAGTGAATACTGCAGTTTATTTGAAAAATAGGAGTCCTATAAGAAGTCTTGAGTCTAAAACTCCTTTTGAAGAATTGTATGGATATAAGCCTGTAGTAAAACACTTAACAATATTTGGATGTAAATCATTTTCCCACACACCAAAGGAAGATAGAAAGAAATTAGACTCAAAAGCCATCAGATTTACTTTTATAGGGTATTGTTCATCATATAAAACATACAGATTATTTAATCCCTCTACTCACAAGATCTTTGTTAGTAGAGATGTTAAATTCCATGAGTAGGATAGTGAAGAAACTAATGAGCACTATGACGAATGGGACATTCCATACTTTGAGGAAGAAAAATTAGAGAACAATTAGGGTCAGCAACAAACAAAGGCAAAGGATGAACAATAGGAACAACAACAGCAACAACAACAACAACAACAACAGTAGTAGCAACAACAACAACAACAGGAAGAAATAAATGATGATTGAATAAGGTTTAAACCACCACCCCACCACTCAGGAGATCAGGTAGGAAATCTCAAATGCCTGCAAGATATAGGGAAAATGCATTTATAACTAGTATGATGAATGTTGTTGAACCGTCTAATTATAAAGAAGCAAATGAAAGTAATGAATGGAAAATATCCATGGAACAACAATATGATTCAATAATCAGAAACAACACTTGGGTATTAGTAGAACTCCCTAGAGGAAAATAGGTCATAGGTTGCAAATGGTTATATAAACCAAAAATTAATGTAGATGGAACTATAGAAAAATTGAAAGCTAGGTTGGTTGCAAAGGGGTTCACACAAAAAGAAGGGATAGATTATGAACAAACCTTCACCCTTGTAGCTAATTTGAACACCATTAGAATGTTAATTGCTTCAGCTACTAAGAAACATTGGATGATGCACCAACTAGATGTAAAGTCTGCATTTCTGAATGGAGAACTGAAAGAAGAGTTTTACTTAGAGAAATCGGAAGGGTTTGTCTAGAAGGGAAAATAAAATTTAGTCTATAGGTTGAAGAAAGCACTCTATGGACTAAAACAAGCTCCCAAGTCATGGTATGAGAAAATTGATTCATTTTGTCTA
This sequence comes from Pinus taeda, assembly GCA_000404065.3. NCBI lineage: Eukaryota > Viridiplantae > Streptophyta > Pinopsida > Pinales > Pinaceae > Pinus > Pinus taeda. Next base: position 89,270 of record APFE031109971.1, on the reverse strand, counting down.
CAAGCTGGCTATAATAGAAGCAAGAATTAGCCTAATATTTACACCATGAAAGATAAACAAGGGTGCGTAGTGTTGATTTCATTATATGTAGATGATTTGATAATTACAGGTGATGCTATATATCTAATTGATGAAATCAAGCAGCAAATGTCACTTATGTTTGAGATGAATCATCTTGGTGAACTCAGATACTTTTTAGGTCTCGAGATTTGGAGAGATTCAAGTCAAACATTTCTGTCTCAAGCAAAGTATGTCAAAGGCCTGTTAGAAAAGTTCAAAATGGATCAGTGTAAGCTGGCACCAGTAACATTGCAGCAGAAAATAAAATTGCAATGTGAGGATGGCTCAAAAGCAGTGGATGCAACACTTTACAGACAGCTGGTTGGGAGTCTGATCTACCTAACCACCACTAGACCTGATTTGGCTTATGTAGTCAATGTGCTAAGCCAATTTATGTCTAAGCCACTTAAAAGCCACTAGAATGTAGCAAAGAGTGTTTTGAGGTATCTACAAGGTAATGTAGATTATGGAATTATTTACACTGACTCTTCTAATGTTAGATTGGCAGGGTTTGCAGATTCAGATTTGGCAGGAAACGTAGATGATCGAAGATCTATAATAGGTTATGCATTTATTCTTGGATTTAGGGTGATCACTTGGAGCAGCAAGAAGAAGAACACAGTCTCCTTGTCCTCGGTAAAAGCAGAGTATCAAGCCATGTGTATAGCAACATGTGTGTTGGTTTGGTTGCAAAGACTTCTCCAAGATGTTGCGAAAGAACAGATAGTCACAACAACAATCAGATGAGACAATCAAAGTTCAATCAAGCTGGCCAACAATCTGGTGTTTCATAAAAACACTAAACATATTGATACTCAATTTCATTTTGTTAGGGAGAAAGTGCAATCTAAAGAAATTCATCTGGAATATTGTAATACATGTGATAATGTTGCAGACATTTTCACTAAGCCTCTTGGAAAAGTGAAGTTTCAAATGTTTAGGGAGATGTTAGGCATATATGTGAACCCATTCTCCATTAAGGGGGAGTGCTGAAAATAATTGAGAATATCCTAGAATAGGTAGAGTTGGTTCACGTAGCCTCAGGGTAGGAATTAGTTTCTATTTGTTAGGATCTTGTTCTAACTTCCCTAAAACCATGTATTCTATTTAATGTGTAATGTTGATGAACAATGTAGAGTGTTCTGCAGAGCCAGAATCTCCTTGTTCAGAATCTCTTTCGTAGAGCTGACCAATGGGATTTATTTTTTTTAATACAAACAATGCCATTTTTATCAATTTACGATAGCCGAGGCCCAAAAGAAGAGTTATTTGTGTAGCTGGTGGACGTCGTCATATAGGAGGTAGTACGAGTGGGAATTTGGAACAGGTCAGTGTGAATGTTTTGGTTGCATTCATATGAACCTCGGTGCCTACAGGTTGCAAGTTTTATTTCTTTGGTGTGCAAAAATCATAGAGAAATATGGAAGGGTCCAAAAGGCTACACATAAGGCAATTGATGTTTTCAATGACAACTAACTGTAACCACTAGATGTCTGTGGAATTATCCATCCCAGGCCAAACGGAAAGGGATCATAGCTTGCGCACTATGAGAAGTTTCCCTAGTTGGGTGATGCACAACCTGGAGGACAGTGGACTTATGAGAAATGAGATTTTTGAAGTCTTGCGTGAGCTTGAGATGTCAGAGGCTGAGCTGGAATCTGCAATAGGGCTGACACTTTTCAATGGTAGGGTTAACGCTTTTGGCAACTTCGAGGTTGCTAAGAATATTTTTGAAGGACCAAGGGGAGTATACTCCCCCCTTGCAATGGGTGTAGAGAATGTGAAATGTACGGAACCCTGTGGTGTAGAGTTGAAACCCTACTTACTATTGTCAAATTTTTCCAACTAAATGTTAGTTCTTTCAGAAACTTGATTTGATACTGGCATGTTGTCATGTATGAAAACGCATAGAAACAAAATTTATGGAAGGAAAGGGACTTCCTTGTTATATGGCACCATTGTTGAAATGGGAATCCTAAGTGATAGACACTATGAGAACTTGTCATATTGTATTTCATATGATATGAGCTCGAGTGCATGTAGATTGAGGGAAAATGTTAAGATTATATTGCACCATTGGGAAGCTTAACTAATAAAATAGTATCAGAATGTGTCACATTCTTGGTATTAAGGTTACTCATAGGATACCATGGGAGAGAATTTGTTCCATATGTGAGTAAGCTCTTATGGTGGCCCCAAATCAATGCCATGGAATAGGTTTAGAGAGGCATGAAATCTCAAGTCTTCATTGAGATTTCTCATTCACTTCTCACCCCCATGTTGCTTTATCTAATGTTGTGGAATTTTATCTCAGTTTATAGCATAATGATATAATGTTACAACTTAAAAAATAGAGCAGTTTTAGTTTTTCCATTTTGGTCCATGGTATAGATATGATATGCATGTTAAGTGTACAAAGGTGTGAGGATGGGTGAAGTGAAAGTTGTTCTATTTGAATTTTGAATATGGTTTATCGGGAAGTTTTGGGGTAAACAGAAAAGGTTATTGTATGCACTATGTAAATTTTAGGCTTGACCAATTAAAGCCATTTCCTTCAAATAGAAAAAAATTCAGAAAGTTCTATGCAATAATAGTAATTTGATGAACCCCCTAAAAGCTTAGTCTGCCACACTATAGTGCTTTTTTATTGTTTAGATAACAATTATAATGATGTTTCGAAATATATTTAAATAAATTAAGGTAAAAAATGGTTTATAGCTTAAATTGAAATATAAAATGAAATGATTTATGAGAAGAGGGCTTCTCTGATGGTAAAATGGTTCCTGTAGCATTTTTTTGGCATAGTATATCAGTTTTTTTTTTTTTTTTTTCTATTGTAATTACTATCTAAATGTCTGTCCAAAAGGAATGTTTGCAGGCTTTCCTAGAAAAGGATGATCAAAGAAATGGAAAAAATAAAAGGATCAAGCAATTCATTGGAGATGAGTGTTCATAATTACCTTTTTGGGTAAGGAAAAGAATTCTTTTCAATTTACTTTAGTTGATTTCACTCACTAAATGAAAGAGATTAACGGTGAGCCTGTAGAGTCCGAAGATTTTCTTACCATGACATCCCTTTTTGCCTAATATTCCTCTTTGTTCCTATATATTTACCACCTAAATAGAGCCATATCCACCAGGTTTTGATGAAGGTATGCAATAATATGTCTTTTTGTTCATGTTTGACTTTATACCCTATTGTTTTGTTAAATAATGCAATTGACTAACGAATTGGTTTGTTTCCGCAACTAATCTAGATTTCTATAATTGTCTCCATTGTTTGCAAGGTTTAGAAGCTCTAGGTCAAGAGTGAAGGATGTGGATGGATAGAGAATGGTTTCCTCATGGATCTCTTCATATCCCCTTGAAATTGTTCATTAATATAAGCACATGAGATCACGGTTAAACCCCAAGTTAACTGTAGGATTGTCGCCAAAACACAATCTGAGTTCAATCGAAATATTATCGATTTGCTTTCGGAATAGAAAATCAAAGGTTTAGTGATATATTTTAGCTAAGATAAAGATATTAGGCTTAAATTACTCGTGTTTTTATGCCAGATACCTGTTATAACATTTATGGCCGCACTGTGATTTGGTGCGCACTAGATGATGTAATTTTGAAATAGTTTGTGAATTTCATTTGCTAGCAATAGAAATGGTTTTCTGTGTATGCATTGTGTTGACTAGAGATTATGAACTAATCTGTGGAGGGCCCCTTTGAACAGTGACAGGTCTTAACGAATTGCAATTCGATTTCTTTTCATTCCTTGACTACCCTATTTTGTGTGGAAATGTAGCATAATGAATTCGTCAATGAGTCGTTATTTGCATGAGTACTTTCATCTACTTCATACCTAGTTTAGTCTGTTATTTGAATTTCTTTATACTTGGTACAACATGGTTACTTCATTTGCTTATTATCTAACATAGTTCAAGTGTGTTTACTTCATAGTATAGATGTTGTTTGAAATATCTTGTTTGAATGAAAATTGAATAAGTAAAAGTGTGAGAGTTTTCTCCTAAACAATTGAGTTCAAACAATATTTCTTCACAATTGATGGAATATATTTCTTTTTTTCACTTAGTGAATTAGAAGCTGTAGCATAAAGATTCAAGACCAAAAATGCCAAAACAATCTAATACAAGTAGGATCACTCTCATATCATCCATAAACTAATTAGATAGAGAATAACTCCTAAGAAATTAGTTGAAAACTTTAAGGATTGCGACACTAATATAATTAACAAACACCACCTCCATATTCATCTTTAGATCCTAACAAATACATAACAACATATCGAATAACTTCTAGCACATATTGTGTGCCTGTACTTCATCAGTCTACTTGCCCTGGTTGATAATTTATGATTGACAATTTAAAGACATTAAATTGGCCAAAAATTTTGGCATTGTTGCCAGGGAAGTACAAATAGAAGTTAAAAAAAAAAATCAAAACATGATATGCATAGGGATAGAGACTCTAGAGGTAGATTTGTAGGGCTTAATTCCCACAAATCCGCTCACTTCACCTAGACTTCGAGAATCCACACCACTTACTCAAACCTGAATTCCTTTTAGAGGTTGACAAAGGCTTCCTGAAATCTCAAGATTAGAAATCCAATCCATCAATTCACCCACTTCTTCTATTGAAGCTATAATTGAAGAAAATCCTACATCCCCAAATACAGGAGTAATATTTCTATCATCCACTGGTGAGCAACTTTTAGGAGAAAAATTAGAAGTTCCCAATGAAGAAGATGAATCAGAAACTTATTATGAGCAACAATTGATAGAGGACCCAGAAAGATTAGAAGAACACTATATTAGTTCCGAAGAATCTATCATGGCTGAAGAAGGAGGAGGAGAAGTAAAAAATGTCCATGGAGAAGAAGATAGGATTAGAGGAAGAGGAAGAGGAAGAGGTAGAGGTAGAGGAGGGGGTAGAGGTAGAGGAACCCAAGATCCTTCCAGATTTCCTATTATTTATGAAGATACAACCCTCATAATGAAAAATATATCACCCTCAATTCTTCATAACTTCCACGGGAAAAGGAACGAAGATCTAGAGACATTTCTCTTTGAATTTGAAGTATTATGCAGAGTACATGACTATCTGCATGATGCTCAAAAGTTAAAATTGTTCTTTGCCACATTAAAAGACTCGGCATTAAAATGGTTCATGAGTCTAGGAGTGCATTCTATAACAACATGGGGACAAATGAAAGAGGATTTCTTAGGCAAATATAGAGATTATTGTAGGCCTAGTAACCTTAAAGATGAAGTCTTCAAAATGACACAAAACAAAGATGAAAATCTTGAGGACTTAGTAGAAAGGTTTGTTTATAATGTTAAAAGAAAAAAAAATGGATAATTTGGATGAAGAAACCTTAAAATCCCTCTTACTCTGAGCTATTAAAGATGAGTGGATCAATCTCCTTAACCTAACTGGGAAAGGAGATATTTCCCAACTACCATTTGCAAATATTTGTGATTTATGTGTACATATCTCAAGGGGTAAAGCTTGAGCTTGAAGGAATCCTAGAGACCCTCTCTTGTCAAGAATTAATAAATCCACAACTGGGATAGTCAGATTGGTAGAATTAGGAAATTTGTTTGACACCTTCAAAACAGATATTTTAGCGAGCCTAAATGAGCAGATAAACACCCTTAAAATAAAAAACAAGAAAAATTATGAAAATGTTGCATTATTTATCCTCTGTTCCAAATGTCAGAAGAAACATGCTCTAAGAGAGTGTCCCTTAGACTCAAAAGCCATAGAAACCTATGTCATATGTGTAGAAAATCATGATATGAAGGAATTTCCATCCTTACCAGGTCTTAAGGTTGTATTTAATGATGAAGGAATATTAGGACCAGTAGAATCTCTGTACTTTATAGCTAAAATACCATGGAAAAATCCCCAACCAAATCAATCACAAGGATTTAGAACACAACAATTCGCCGAGTCTTCAAAAAATAATTGGAATTTAGCCTCGTATCCTTGGGCTCAGCCACAGTCACAACCTTGGAATCAAGGATGGCAAAATCCTTATGGGGCTTATGCTTAATATCAACAATACTTGCCATCTTACCTTCCACCATAATTTCTACCACCATCTAATCAAATTCCCCAAGCTAATCAATTACCACAAGTTCCAATTCAAAATCAAAACCCACAACTTTCCTTACCATTTCCACAAAAATGAAATCAACTACCCGCTCAACCACTTCCGAATCATAATAATAAAATACCACAACAACCAATGTACAACACAGAGGGTTAGAATCCTCAAACTTATGTAATAAATCCACTAGACCTAAATAATGTCCAATTAAGGATTGCTGCTGCTGCGCGCGCCCTGCACAGACTCATCTAGGTCTTCCTGCCACACGAACGCCTTGTCCATGGCCCCTCTGGATGCTTCACTAGAGGTGGTTGATCCTCAACAAGCTTTCTCTCATCTAGTTATGTCTCTATCTCCGCAGCGCCCTCATCCAATAGTATCCAAGTTCGTTAAAAAGCTAGATGTGTTACAAGAAGTGAACTTACCTCTAGCCCTTCCCCGCATGGCTACCCTTTCACTTGCAAAAAAATGACTCATTAAACAATTCATGGGCCTCTGGTCATCTCCAAAGATTGTACAATGATGGGTTGAAAGGAATTGGTCCGACAAAATTCAAGGCAAAATTTCCATTAGATTTTGTGGGAAGGGGTACTTCACCTTGCATTTTGAATCCAAAGAAGATAAGGACTTAATATTTAGGAACAGACCCTATTTGATGGATTCCAGAGGCCTGTAACTCAATAAATGGACCCCAGATTTTGAATCTGAACTGGATGTTCCTAGTTCTATTCCCGTTTTGGTCCAGCTCCCTCACCTACCTCTTCACTGCTGGGGAGATGAATTGGTTCGAGCAATCGAGAACGCAGTAGGAAAATACATCGATCGCAGTGAGCCAAAAGATAATATGCAAGCCTGTGTGTAGATATATGTGGAAGTGGACCTTGGCAAAGGCCTTCCCAAAGCCATCAAACTCAAAGTGGATGATTGGAGCCATATTTAGTAGATGGATTGTGAGTATATTCCATTCAAATGTAAGGTATGTCATGAATATGGCCATTTTGCCAATCGTTGTCCTAAACTTGTTGATGCTAAGAATGAGCCACAAGAAGAATAATGGGAAACAGTTAAAAAAAGAAGTCGGCCCCCTTGTCCAAAGCCCCCTTGAAGCAGGCCCTCCTGCCTCTAATGCAACTTTCCCCTCTTCTTCCTCCCCTCCCTTATCTTCCCTTCCCTCCCTCTCCCAAACTCTACCCCCTTCTTCATCCAACCCTTTCTCGGTTTTATCCCCTCCTAAAATTCCTTCCCAAGATCCCTCCCCCCTCCTTTGATCCAATCAGTTGCCACTGAACCCTCTCCTCCTTTGGTTATCTCCTCTTAGACTTCCCTTGACCCTCCCCTTACTAGGATTACCAGGAGTTTCTCCAAATATCATGGAGCTTTCAGTGACTCACAAGAAACCTGGGCTGGGTAGGAAATTTGCAAAGAAACATAGAGATGAAAATGCTCAAAAAGATATAGCAATGGGTATTCAGAATCCAATAATATCTTACATCCTAGGACAATATGAAAAAGAGATAGTACACAAGGACCAAGGGGGGTGAGCACCTCTCCGTATCCCACATACCCAATGATGAAAATTCTATCTTAGAATAGTAGGGGACTAGGGCACCCCTCCAAAGTAACAACCCTAAGAGATCTTATTCATTGTGAGAAACCAGAAATATTTTTGTTACAAGAAACAAAGCAAGGCCAATAGGAAATGATTGGAATTATTGAACAACATAGGCATTACAAATGTAGCATCAGTGAATCAAGAGGAGCCTCCGGAGGAATCACTACTCTCTGGAATCATAGCATATGGAATTACAGATTGGAAACTGTTAATCAGTACTGGATCAAAACAATTTTAGAAAAAAAGTAGATAAACAACTATAGTCATCTATAACATCTACGCTCCTAATCATTACAGAGATAAGGAGGGTTGTTGGGAGGATCTTAAATCCAGCATAGATGCAGAAGAAAAATCTAATATCATATTTGGAGGAGACTTCAATCTTATTCTTCATGCTAATGAGAAACGAGGAGGTAGTTTCTCCCTTGATCCCTACAGAATTCACTTGGAAAACATTATGCAAGATCATGAACTCATCAATGTTGTTCCAAAAAATTGAAGGTATACTTGGAGCAGCTGTAGGTTGGGCAAAGACAACATTATGGAAAGGCTGGACAGAATTTTAATCAACGTCACGCTCCTCTCCTCCTTCTTTGTTGGGTATGCCAGCATCCTTCCTTTCTCTGCTTCTGACCATTATCCAATATCTCACTCTAGAAACCCACTGCTCTCTCGGACCCATTCCTTTTAAGTACAGTTGCCTCTGGAACTGTATACCAGTAGTCAAAGATATTGTGCAAAACACTTGGAATTAGCATGTTGAAGGGTCCCCTGGTTTCATCTAAGAAACCAAGTTAAGAAACACCAAGTAGGTGATAAAAGAATAGGCAAAAACTAGTTATAAGGAGCCCAATAAGATAAAAAAGGAGATCAAGACCAATCTAAATTGTATCCAAAGAACAATAGAAGAGGACAACCTCTCTTAGGAGAACAAAGAGCAAGAAAGTGACCTTTATTTACAGTTGTGCCATGTAAACAAAGAAGAGGAATCAAAATGGAGGATAAAGTCGAGGCAACTTTGGTTTCAAGGGGGAGATAAGAACACAACATTTTTTCACAAGCAGACTATAGTTTGAAAAATAAGGAACACTGTAAGCTCCATCTTGGACACTGAGGGCAACCTTCAAAATACACAAGATGCCATCTGAAAGGTTGCCACAGACCATTACTAAGATCTCCTAACTGAAACAAAAGAAGAAGAGGACTATACAGATCTGCTTCAATATCTTCCCACCAGGATCAACAAGGAAATGAATGACAGTTTGAATAAGGAGATTGATGAGGAGGAGATAAGAAGAACAATCTAGACACTCCAACTGGATAAAGCTTTGGGGTCAGATGGCTTCCCCATCTATTTTTATCGATCCTTTTGGGGAATTATCAAAAAATACTTGACCAAAATGCTCAAATGGGTCCAACTAAAAGGTAAAATCGGTGGTTACACCAATGCCACTCATCTTGCTTTCATTCCCAAAGAAAATCGACCCTCTTCATTTGTTTGATTTCGGCCCATTTCCCTCTGCAACTCGTCTTACAAGATCTTGACCAAAATCCTTGCTTCTCACCTTAAATCCTTTCTCCCTTCTCTCACCTCTGAATACCAAGGGGGGTTCTTGGCCAATAGACAAATTACTGATTCTATCCTCCTCCTCCAAGAAGCTCTACATTCAAGCCAATCTAGAAATGAGAAAGGGTTTATCCTTAAACTCGATTTGGCCAACGCCTTTGATAGAGTAAGGCACTCCTTCCACCTGGCTATTCTAAAAAAGATGGGATTTGATGTGGTCTTTTTAAACCTCATCAAATCTTGCATTTTTGGGCCCTAGATCTCCCCACTTGTTAATGGTAGACCAGGAAATGCTTTCTAATCATCCCGAGGCCTTAGACAAGGTTGCCCTCTTTCACCTTACCTTTTTATTTTGATGGCTGAATCCTTTAGCAAAGCGTTGGACTTCAATCGAAGAGTTGGCCTCATCATAGGCATTAAATTTGGGAATGGAGCTAAGAATATAAATCACTCACAATTTGTTGATGACACCTTGTTAATTGGAGAATCTTCCACTACAATATCCTGATGCTTCAAGTTTCTTTAAGATAAATATATGAGATACTCTGATGGATTGATCAATCAGCTGAAAAGTTGCATTTATAGATGGAATACCATAGCACAGGTCCTTCACAATATTGCCAATATTTTTGGAGTCTCTTGCAACTATGATTGGACTCACTTCACTTATCTGGGCATGCCAGTGAGTGTAGGTCCTTTGAAGGCAGAAGTTTGGGATACTATTATTGACAAGATGAAGAAAAGTTCAGCAATGGGGCTCCATTTGGCTCAATCTAGCTAGCCACCTCATCCTCCTCAAATCGGGTATTTTCTCTCTGCCTTTATATCAATTCTCTCTTCATCAAGCTCCGACCTCTTTTCATTATAAAATGGAAGTCATCCTCCGCCAATTCCTTTAGCAAGGAGGGAAAAATGACAAAAGGAAATTCAATTTGGTTAATTGAAAGCAAGTCATCTAATCCCAAGACCGAGGAGGTCTTGGAATCAGATCTCCCAAATTTCTTAATCTAGCATTCAGAGGTAAGATTACTTGGAGACTTATCACTGACCTTTCTTCCTGGTGGGAAAGGGTGTTGGAAGTTAAATATTTAAACTTCCCAAGGCAGCAGCTTCTAGATCAAGATATTGCTAATAGATATTCTTCTAAAATTTGGCGTTTATGCAAAAGAGAAATTCCTTTCATGGCTCAAAACACTTCTAAAGTCCGAAAGGGAGGTGCTGATATTAATATTGGATCAGATAAAATAATGGGCATGCAACCAATAAACAGCCATGATGGAGTTAATCCCATTATCACATCTTTTTATAACATAGGCAACTATCACTTTGATCAGATTTCCCTGTGGGATCCCCAATCCCATTTATGGTTAGGGTGGACCTTTCTAGCGATTCCCAATGACCTCAAGGCAAGTCTCCTTGCTCTTCAATCTCATCTTCATAGTATAGCTCCAATAAAAAGGAATGACTTAGATGGATTTCGTTGGGGTCCATCTGGATCTAATTATACTATCCAAGTTTCCCATTAGTACATATGCAACAGCAACCATCCCATGCTCGTATGGAACCACTGGAAAATGGTCTGGAAATCTGAAGCCCTTCCTAAAATTAAATTCTTCCTTTGGACTCTTCTTAAGGGGAAATCCTTACTGCAGAAAATTTACAAAAGCAAGGCATCAATGGCCCTTCTCGCTACCCTAATTGTCAAGCTGTTGAAGAATCTCTACAACATCTCTTTATTGCCTATCCCTTTGCTATCACTTGCTAGAGAAATTTATCCTACACCGAACATATTCCTTGGAATGATCAGGACTCCATAGGAGAAGCTCTTAATCAATGGAAAAAGAATTATCCATGGCAGCAAAAGAAGAACAACACTGTAAAAAGAGTGTGGGATACCCTTCCTTACACTATGTTGTGGAACATTTGGCTAGTTAGAAACTGCAAATTGTTTAAGGACAAGGAATCAACCATGAGAAATCTCTGCAACAAAGCAAGGACTCTTGATCTAGAAAATATATCTGTTAAAAAGTAAAGAAACATAGATATCTCTGAACTCAGTGTCGAAGAGCAGAATTTCATTGGTTATCTTCTGGATAAAAACAACAGTAACCAGAATGGCATCACCGTTAGCAACAAGCATAGAAATGTATACGATAAATGGAAAATTAGATTAAAGGAGGAAGAGTTTGCAATATGGCTCAAAAACTGCAACATCTATTATCTCTTTTTTTATGGCGCTTCAAAATCAAATCTCGAAATTGCAGGAGTAGGAGGAGTTATTTTCAATGCCAATGGGGATCATATAGTCTCTTATGAATGGGCGCTTGGGCACATATCCAACAATAGGGCAAAGGATTTGGCCCTATATAAAGGACTCACCCAGCTCAGTAAACTTGGTATAGGTATAGCTTTGATTTTCATAGACTCAGCAGTAGTCATCAGCCTAATGGTCCAGAAAAAGAAATCTCCCAATGTTCTCCTCTAACATTCCATTAGCAAATGCCAACTTTTGAGCCATTCATTGACATAACTGTTTTTCTTCCATATCCTGTGCACCTCAACAAGGATGTTGATTTTCATGCCAACAGAGCATGTACCAGACCAATGGGCAGCCTTCTTTACAATGCTGAGGAAACACATCACTATTTACCATGACAAACAATTATTTTTGTCTTAATCAGATTTGCAAATCAGAGAATCTTTACATTAGGAATTGGTCAAAGATTTTCCAAATTTGTTCCAAGGGAAAAATCCACATTGGGATCCATCTTATCCTAGGAAAACTCATTTTCATTCTCATTATGATGCGATCAACCAATTTTTTTCTTATCATCCTCTTGAACCTGACTTCGTTGTCTCCCTCTCGTGTTTTCCCTCACCTCTCTTCCATTCTCCCCTTCTCTCCCTTGATGGGTCCTCTGCACTCCTTTTCCTTGTTATACGCCCTCCCCTCCTTCTATTCCCGCACTCTGTTTTTTCCCCATCCTGTGGATTTGAGTCCCTGTCTTATTCTTCCCTCTCTGTTGCCTGTGTTTCCTTTTTGCACTAAAGCCAATCAGCTGATCCCCGTGCTTCTGGCCTCTCCTCAAACTTTAGTTTCTGCTCTTATCCCCTCAGCTCACCCCCAAGTGTTGTGCTTTTGGTTTGTTCCCTGGGTTTTACAACACCCTCAGTATTATCCTTTATTTGCAACAATGGCGAGGAGTAAGGACTGTCTCAATTGCGCTGACCTCTAGGATGAGATGGAGCAAATACGGGCCCACCAGAAGATCTTGGATGCCAATATTGACAATCAAAATCACCTTATCAATGAAAAATATGCGGCTGACATTAACTTGCTTCATCATAGAATTTATTCGCTTCATGAACAGTTCAATCAGCTTTCCAATAGGTGCAGTCATACTGAAGAATCCATTGAAAATTTAAAATACATGATGGAAAAGAGAAATGCAGTACCCATAAGCTCATCAAACATCAAGCAAGCCGATGTTGATGACAAGCCTTAAGAGTCCACTGCTCAGCAAATCAGCGACATCAATATAGATTGATTATGTTTTGTAAATGTTGTTATCTATTGTTCCAGTTTGTTAGGATTTATTTCTAGTCAGTTTTTTTCAAAAGCCCAAAAGGCAGGATCAAGGAGGAATTTTGTCTAACTTGTAACTCTTCCTCTCCTTGTTCTTCATGGCATAACATTATGTATTTCAAGAGCTCAGCCTCCTTTCTTCTTTCAGAAATATAATACAACAACCAACTATGTTAAAAAAAATAATGTTCAATTAAGTTCTGGAAGAGTATTACCTAGAAAACCTCCTGTTGTCATTCAAGAAACAAGATCTAATCTTCAAAAACACAAAAACCAACCAAAAGAAGGGGATACCTCTCTCCCTAAAAAGGAAAATAAACAAACAGAATAAGTTCCAATAAATACTCCTATCATAGAACAACCCTTGATATCAATTAGACAACCTTTCCCAGAAAGGTTGAAAATCGATGAAGGAGTAGAGAAACAAATTGTCTTGCCTGATTACAATATGATGGATGAATTGAGAAATTTTTGTATTAAGATTCCTTTATTACAAGCCATAAAATAAATACCGATTTTTGTAAAAAAATTAAGGAATTAAGTACACAAAGATCAGGGAGAAGAAGAAAAGATATGGAAAGAATTCAGTTAGTCGAAAAAATTACAGACATTATGATGGGGAAGATGACAATTCAAAAATATTTAGATCCAAGAAGCCCCATTGTAAAAATTCACGTCAATGGAACTGAAATACCAAACACACTGATTGATCTAGGAGCAACCATAAACATAATAAGTAAACAAGTTATGGACACACTTAGGCTTCCTAATCTTCAATACACACCAACCTTGTTGCAATTAGCAGATAGGTTTGTTATTAAACTGGATGATGTGTTGGAACATGTTTGTGTATCCTTAGATTCTTGGGAATATCCTGTTGATTTCATGGTCTTAACGCCCAAGAATAATTTAGGAGGAAATCCATTAATTCTAGGAAGGCCTTGGTTGGTTACAGTTGATGATTTCATTAGCTGTAGATCAGGCAGTATGTTTATCTCAGATGGAAATTCTATAAAGAAATTTACATTATATCCCCCTGCAAGAACAACAATATATACAGAAACTGAAGAATGGATAGAAAATGAAGAAGATATACAACTTATTTTTTGTTACTGAACAAGTAAAAGAGGAAGAACAACTTTTAAATTTACCGAAAAATAATGAATCTTCCTCACATTATGATCGTAATCAAAATGAGTATCTCTCATCTAAATAAGTATCATTGCTCCATGGAAAAAATTGGGAATTCCTCGATAGAAATCTTCCCATGAAAAACCTTGAATGTCAATGAAAATCTGGAAGAAATGCAAAAGAATCAATTGATAGAAATTTTACAAAAACATTCTTCTGCTTTTGCATGGGAATACACTGACATGAGAGGGGTTGATCCTAAAACTTGCATACATCATATCTACATTGAACAAAATGCAAGACCAGTGAGACAACCTCAGTGGAGAATGAACCCAAATCTAAAAGAAATTGTTAAGGAGGAGTTGCAGAAACTATTAAATGTAAATTTCATCTATGCAATATCCAATAGTCAGTGGGTTTCACCCCTAGTAATCGTTCCTAAGAAGAATAGAAAATGGAGAGTATGCATTGACTACAGGGAATTAAACAAAGAAACATTAAAAGACCACTTTCCGCTACCTTTCATAGATCAGGTTTTAGACACACTAGCAGGGAAAAAATATTTTTCCTTCTTGGACGGGATCAGTGGATATAACTAGATTTAGGCAGCCCTTGAAGATCAAGATAAAGCCACATTCACTTGTCCATGGGAAACTTATGCTTACCGAGTACTTCCCTTTGGGTTATGTAATGCTCCAGCAACATTCCAAAGAGTAGTCCTCGACATTTTCTCTGACCTTATTCATGATTGTGTGGAAGTGTACATGGATGAGTTCACATCCTATGGGGATTCTTTCAATGAAGCACTAGAAAAATTAGAAAAATTCTTAATAATATGTAAAGAAACAAATCTCTCGTTAAGCCATGAAAAATGTTTCATGATGTTTAACCCAGGAATTGTTTTAGGTCACCATATATCTGGAGATGGAATTAAGATAGACTCTTCCAAGGTTGAAGTAATTTCTAAGTTATTAGTGCCAAATTGTCAATGAGATGTTATAAGTTTTCTCAGTTTTACTAGATATTATAGGAGGTTCATAGAAAACTTCACAAAAATTGCATCCCCACTCTTTAAATTTCTTACCAAAGACTGTGAATTCAATTGGGATTCTGAATGTCAAGTTTCCTTTGAAACTTTGAAAAAGAGAATTTCTAAAGAACCTATCTTAAAAGGACCTAATTGGAAGTTGCATTTCCATATCTCAACAGATGCTTCAGATTCAGCCTTACGATCTGTATTAGGACAAAAATATCTCACTCCTTATGCCGTTTATTATACTAGTAAAAATTTAACTCCTGCAGAGTTAAATTATACTGTAACTAAAAAGGATTTCTTAGCTATAGTTCATGCCATTAATAAGTTCAAACATTATATAACTGGCATTTGAATAGGTGAGGAGTACACTCTTGAATTTAATCCCATAATGCTCCCACCCTGAGCATGGTTCTAGTGGAGTGGGAGGCAATGGACTATTCCAATGCAACAATGGTTCTACATTTATGGCATAGAAAAATTACAATTCAGTTCAAGTAAAATCAAAATTAATTGAACTATGTACCATCAATGCCTACATGAAATGAGAAGTACACCTAAGATTATAGAGTTAACTAGTGGAAACATAGCTTACTACCATATGTAGGATATTCATATGGGCACTATACAAATGACGCAATGAGCATGTCAATGCTTTGTTAAGGCAAAGCAACAATGTTAGAGATCTCTGGAATGCTTTGATACCATGTTAAAAGTTTGAGAATAGAGAAATTAATGCAAATTCAGAAGTTCCACCTTAACCTTGAGATTTCCTAGATTTATTTACTGTTAATTTTCGGCCCTAGATTTATAGATAATTACAACAACAAGAATATATCAATTCTCTTCAATCGAATATGTTAATTTTAGGCAATAATGGTATGTACTATGTTTTAGAGAAATTTTAATTCAATTTCTTAATTAACCCAAGATCAATATCCATTTTAGCAATCACATCAACATGATAGTAAAATGCAAATAAAACATAAACATAAACAATAGAATACAAGACAAGACAAGAGGACACAAGATGTGGCACCAGCCAGGGACAAACCCCAATGTGGTGAGCTATTGAAGATTAAAAGAATATTTGATCAAGGGTTTCACCTTTAATCTTTAATCTTTAATAGTAGCAAAAGAGCCCTAACCAGAAAAGTCAACGTTGGTCAATAGGGAAGATTTGACCCTCAGAAAATCAGTCAACTTCACCCTCCAAACAACAAGATAAAAAAGCCCTCAAAATAGTCAAATTCAGCCCAATCAAAGTTCGGTCAAACAACCCATCTATGGTCAGCCTTAGCCGCAGTCAACGTTGGTCAACAATCAACATTTAGCCTCAATTTCTATGCCCAGAAATGCAGCCTGATCAAATAGAGATAGCCCTCACAAAAACTCAATCGAAGGAGGTCAACACATGCTGGTCAACGCTTGGTCCAACTGTCCATAAATTCACTCTCCTGAAATTTCGGCCTCCTGAAATTTCACATTCTTGAAATTTCAAACTTTTGGAGAGAGAGAGGCCCAGAAATCCATACCCAATCAATGAGGAGAGAGAGAGAGAAGTTTGAAGATCAGTGTGTCCAAATGAGGCTAAGGAATCATGTATTTATAGCGAATGTTGAGGAAGAATAGACGTGACTGTTAGGCTTCTGAGCCTACATAAGTTTGCTGGCCGACCTTGACAATTTTTTGATAATCAAAATAAATTCATAAATTCATTTGTACATGTTAGAATTAGATTATCTTTAGATCAATCCTACACCTCTAATAAAAATATCGACTTTCATAAATAAGATGACCCATGTGGAGTTTGTCCCTAGTTTCCAATTTTAAATCCCTCTCAAGTAGGGAGAACTCCATTTTCTAATCCATCTGCCAATCTGTACTATCTCTGCCATCAATGCACTACTCTACTATGCTCTTCTCCACTGAACTATGAAGAAGAAGAAGTGGTCGAGAATGTATCATACCATTCTCTACTGACCCGAAGTCAGTCCCAACCAAATGAGAGTGTGTCATACCACTCTTACTGACCTAAAGTCAGATCCAATCAAAAGAGAGTGCCTCATACCACTCTTACTGACTCGAATTCGGTTCCAATTGATCCCAGATAAATATTGGTCATCCTAGCATAGGGAGTATGGTAGTACACGATGCGTCTATTGGTAATACTATGGTCCCTATCCTCATTTGTCTACTCATTGGTCAAATGATAGGTACTTCCCATGAGTCCTTAACTGCATGGGTAGGATGTCTCAGTAGGAGAAGGATGAACCACTCATCCTGCCTACGTGTCACCAAGGGGTATCATAGGGGAAGGCTTAATCACTCACCCTGTACACAACAAACAATTAGGGGAAGGTTGAACCACTCACCCTATGGTTGCTCATCGCTCCAAGAAGTACCCCAAGCCCCCCGGAGCTCCCAGAGTTCAATGTCCATCTCATACAAGACCCTCATAAGAGGGTATCTCCACAACTCCAAGTCGTTCTCAGAAGGCCAAGAAATTGACCTTGCCCAGGGGCTTTTTCATAATATTGGCAACCTACTCATCAATCCCAATATGTTGGAGCCTTATTTCTCCTCATTGTACCATATCCTAGATAAAGTGGTACATGATATCTATATGCTTGGAGCGATCATGAAACATGGGATTCTCTGATAATCAAATCCCACTCTAGTTGTTGCAGAGGATCATGGTGGTATTTAGCACATGTCCAAATAGCTCACTGAAGAGCTTCCTTAACAAGACAACTTCACAGGAGGCCATATTAGTAGCTATGTATTCGGCCTTGGCAGTGCTCAAAGAAACCAATTTATGCTTCCTGATCATTTACGATATCAAGGCAGAACCCAAGGATAAACAAAATCCAAAAGTGATCTTGCGATCCACCACATTTCCATCTCAATCAACATCAGAATAACCATGCAACCTCACATCTCTAGCAGCGTAACTCAGTCCATGAGTGATTGTGCCCTGAAGATATCTCAGAAGATTCTTGGCACCAACCCAATGTATATAATGAGGCTCGACCATATATTGGCTCAATGTGTTAGCTGCAAAAAATATGTCCGGATAAGATTTCACCAAGAACATCAGTGCTCCTATGAGTTAACAATACTCAGAAGAATTTCCCAATTTAGGTCCAGCAAAACTACCACAAAACTTCTTAAAGTTAACTCCATCGGAGTAGTCACAGGCTTGCTATTGGGTCCCTATAATACTAGTGATTACCCCATTACTATTGTAGTTGTACCCCTTATTAATATTGTTGTGCCCCTATTGTCCCCATATTGTTATTACTATGCCCCATAGAAT